>CAJVPY010000841.1:0-22920 GCA_910591965.1 Dentiscutata erythropus
TAGGTTGCTCAAAAACTACTTTTATATTTTTTACATTTTAATCATAATAAACAATGAATTCACAACAAATTTCTCACCGGCCTAAAAAGATAGCCACTTTTTTTTAATGTTCGAAGCTATTAAAACAAATAATCGATACATTAATATGAATGCAATAAATACAACAATCTTTTAATGTTTAACTAAACTATAATTAATATTATTATTCCATTTTCACTCATTTAAATTTAATGTCTTCTTAGTAAAGAAGACCTAAAACTGAAAAGTTTGGGTAGATGTTTTTTCATACTAAAGAATTTTAAAATTGTTAAAATTATTAAAAGAAACCGACGTAACTAAAGTTGAAACTTTAACAGTTGATCGAAAAGAAAATTTTTTCATTAGGTTTTTTAGGTAGTATAGCGAACATTACGAAAAACAGAAAAAGTATGCTCAAGCATTTAATTCTATAAATATCGTCATCAATTGTGATGCATCACGATTATTATCTGATCAATTGATTTAGATGCTTGAGAACAGCCTTAGTCGACTAAGCCGGATTTTAAATATTGACTTAGGTTGTTCTCAAGCATCTCCCTCTATGGCTAATAAAACTATCTGATTGGTTGAAAAAATGGATAGTGTTTAATCTACTAACAACACATCTTTTTTTTTTCATAGAGTTACTCTGATTGGCTTAAATTTAAAATTCGCATTTGCATAATGAATTTCCGGCAAAATCGTATTTCAATTAATTTCGATCAATCGAATGGTTGAGCAATTAGTCAAGTCGATAAATAAGGGCGATTACAAACACTATCAGTTCCTGGTTTTAATTTGGCAGCGCACATTTATTATTGTATTAAGAAACTATTTATCGTTATGCTATAAAAATTTGATACTCCAAACTTATTCTGATTTCCGGTTTGCATTTAAACTAGAGATTATACCTGGGTAGAGATTTTTTTGACGGATACAATCTCTAATTTAAACGATTATACGATTAGGGTAGCACTGAAGATTTTTCACAAATCTCTATAAAATTTCCAACATCAGCTATCAGCTTAACGGTTCAAGCCGCCGACTTGAGTCGAGAAAAGATTTTCATGATTCGTTGGTTTTTAACCGAGCTTTATTTTTGCCTACTTTAGTACATACACTACAGCTAATCTTATTACCACAATTTACAAAAAATATTAAGTTTAAATATTGACAAACTACAAACCAAAAAAAATTTTCTAAAAATCTATTGTTTAATATTTACCAAAACCAACTTCTTCTATTAGGTTTTCCAACTCTAACCACTTGGTCATTCTTATTACTCCATATTAACTCCCTCGTTCTTTGTTCTTTATCAACTTCTTCAACTCTTTCACAAACATTTTCTAATGTATCATTAAATGTATCATTATTGACGATTTCTTCAAATAAATTTAGTAAAATTTTTGAATCAGCTCTAATATTTTGATCTTCATCAATCATAATAATATTATCATGATCCATCATTTCTATCCATTTTGGGTTTCCAGTAATTATTCTGCCGTCATTTAGTGGAACAGAATTATTAGATTCTACAATTTTACGAATTAATTTCCAAGCACATGAAGCATATTTTTGATCATCAAAAGCACTTTCTTCAAAATTAGGAATTAGACCTATTTGATTAATTATCCAAGTTCGTTCTTCATTTTCTAATTTGTCAACTGCTACTAATAGAGACAAAACAATATATATATATATAAGAACTATGACATACAATATCATACAGTATAATACAGTAGTTACTAATAAAATAAAAATTTACCATTAATGTCAGGTTCTCTGGCTAATTTATCAATATAAGAAAGACGACCACCAATTCGACTAACAATTTTTCTCAGGTCTTCTTCAGAGTCGTTTTTTCGTTTTGCTTTTAACAAGTTTACCGCCTCTTCATCTTTTAATTCACTTACTCTTATAACCTCCATTCGGGAAGCATCTCTCTCTTAGTTATAAATTACAAATGAGGATTAAGTACCGTATATTAAAATTTATACATATATATATAAGAAATATTTACTCATGCGTTCGTGTGTTAAATAATCATCGGTATTAAATATCATTGTCACAATCTTAGTAGCAGCCCATGATTCAGCACGTTGTTGCAATAATTCTAACAGATCATCACCTTCTTCATCATCTTTAAGTGCATGAATGTTATTGATAACAAGAACTAATGGGCGACCACGTCTTTTAGAATATTTTATTGCAACTGCTTCTACCATATTTAAAGCTTTTTCAACATCAAGTAATGCGGAACCTAAGATAAATCAAATGATATAATCATAAATATATATATATTATTATATATGAAATTACAGTATGCATAAAATTTTGAGGTTACCTCGTTCAGGAGCTTCTCTGGCAAAAAGCTGACCAACGTAATCTTCTCTATAAGTATAGTTTAGAGCTTTACCCAATCTAACTTTAAAAATTTCATTATCTGAATGTGCATCAGTAAATACAACACCATATTGTTTAATTCTATCCATTGCATTTAAAATTAATTGAGTTTTTCCCGTTCCTCGTTCACCTACAATTAAAAAGTATTTTCCAGGAGCGCGACCTTTTACAACTTCACGAATTTTTTTTGATTCATCTCTTTTGAAGAAGTCTTCTCCTGTTCTAGTTTTTATTAACGGTGCAGGTTTTGTGAACGCCAATTCTACTTTGTGAACTTCGTTCCATTCGTACCTAGATAAATTTGAATTAGATTAATTGAAATTGAAATTTAAAATAATAGGTTTAAATAGTTTTTTTTTTTCACTACTTACCATGCTTGATAAAATACACCACCAAGGCCAACAGCAGCTAATCCCATTACAGTTGTCAAAACAGCATCCATGACTCGAGGTGATAGAAATGATCGTCTCTTCTTTTCATCAGGGTCCTTTTTATTCGATTTCGGATCATTGTCCCTATCTAACGCAGTTTCAGCAGATTTTTCTACAATCGGTTGAAATGGATCTATCATTCACATAAAAAATAAAGTTATCTATAGTTTAGAATTTCATCAATGTGAGTTATTTTTTCTTTTATTTTTTTTTAAAAAAAAAATTTTCTAAACCAAATAAATTTAATTTGATTACCAGGAAAAGTATCCCAAACACCCGCAGCATTAGTATCTTGATTTAAACCTCTTTTTAAAATTATTTGAGGTTGTTGTTTAGAAAAATTAATTTTAATCTTTGGATTATCATATACTAATTTGAATGAGGTTAAATTATTTTTATTGCTATAAAAACGAATAATAACATTCTCTTTTTTTATAAATGCGGTATTATAAAAACGCAATTTTAATAATGTTGTAATTGAATGAATTCGATTAATTTGATGCATTATAGAAATTGTTTTCGAGAAAATTAAGAATTTGATGATTTTTTAATTAATTTATCGTAGAAAAAAGAATGTTCTGTTAACGCAGGGGATTATTATTATCAAACTGTGTTACACGAATTTGCGACATGGAGCGAAAAAGTATTATAATAAAATGGTTAAGTTTTTATTTTTTTAATTACGTAGTACATATGTGTATTTTTTTTTTTTTTTTCGAAAAATTAACTTTTAAAACGATTGTAGGTACATACGTACGCACGTTCTGGTAAATCGATTTTTTTGTGATTATTCTCTTTAAATTTATGGTCTTTTTTATTATGTATGCATGCAGTTAATAAATAACAAAGGGTAATGCCCGATAGCGATTAAATCATTGCTATAAATGAAATCTCATTGTATTAGGGTGGCTTAGCTACTAAGCAAAAACGTTCGATACATCATTATCCTAATAGACAACAATGGTTTTAATATGAGTTAGGGTAGGGTTACAAGTACCTTAGTTTGTTGATCAGGGTTAGCATATCCGACGATGAATGGATTTAGGAGTTAGAATGATGTAATCTGCGTTGACATGTCTGATAGCTAACCGAATTTTGGCTCGTATTTTCACCTATTGGAAGGATTTCAGGAACATCAAACCTCTATAAATGCACCCTATGTCTCAGTTCCAACTAATAATGACACTTATAAAATTACTCTCTAGAAATGCACACCCTCTACAAATGCCCAAAAAATTCGGTTAGCTATTAGACACCCTATATTCTGCTAATACTTCTCAGAAAATTTAAAATTCGACCTGTGCTATAACTTAAATTGTTGTGATCACCCGACCTTTTAAATTTCACCTGAGTTGTAGAGTTGATCTACACTGAGAGATTTCCCTTTAATCACTTTTGGTTATTTTAGGTGATTTTTTATGTAGAAATTTCAATAAGTGAACTATATTTTAATTTTTGCGAAGATAGTAAAAGTGACCCGGTTCAAAAGAGAACCACTGTAAACACCCGGTATAATTAACTAATAGTTATGAAAACAAATGGCAAAAAAGACTATGTAATGAAATATGGCAACAACTCCTCAGCAATCAATCAAGAATGATGTAGCTAGAGCCAACAAAGCCTCAATGACAACAATACAATGATTTTTGAAAGTATGTAAAAATATTTATTATATGTGATTCAGTATATATTTACTCTAATAATAAATTGTTATTGGACAGACTATCGTCATCAGTCATGCATATATTAATTATATGATAAAAATTACAATCTTCGAGAACTATCAACACGTATATATTAAAACTCTTTAATAAGAAAGTTATTAAGGGTCAACTCTCTATAATGAATTGATATCATCAATAAAAGACAGATTGACCGTAGATAAATCTTGCTTGAACATGTTATATACATATTTAATTCATTCAACATTTTCAACTTGATTTAATTCGCTAAAATTCAATTCAGGTCGGATTGGATTCTGATCCTGTCGTTATCCCAACCATCATATAAATATGATAAAACTTTGGATTGGCTCCGGACTCAAACCGAATTTCGGATCCGGTTTCGGTTAATCCCGGACCAGGTCAAGGTTTAACCCGATTTGGCATTAACATATATAAAAATACTATGCTAACGAGGATTTCATATGATCAAAGCGGGTTTTACCAGAATTCAGTGCGGGTTTTACCCTGAAATAAAATATTTAGACCATATAATTTTGGACATTGAGCATACTGTATACTTGCTAGTTAAAACCCAGGCTTCGAAAAAAAAAAAACAATTGCTATAGAACGCCGAGTAGGCGTACTTCAAAAAAAACACTATAACATGAGAATGTATACTATTTGTTTAAATAAATATAAATAAAGTTTTTGAGATATTAATTGGCCAGGGTTTGAGGTTTGGGCGGCATGTATAATTGGACATTAAAATGTACAACACGGGTGCAAGCTTTTGGAAGGTCAGGTGTAGCTACGCGCAACATTAGGTGAGTCAATAATAATCAAATACTGTATATTGGAATATTGAACAAAAGACAACTCAACAAGAATGCCATTTTACCAACAATTATTTCGCTGATAAATTTTTTATAATCCTACTCATAACCCTAAAATATGATTATTGTTGAAATTGGCAAAATTGCTTTCTGGAAATTATGATGGTCTCAAATGCTTTGACAAATGGTTTACAAAAATGCACGGATATGTAGCAATACTGCACCGTTTGTAAACAAAAGTAAAAATAAAATAAATAAAATGGATGATTATCTCTGTTCTAAATAGGCTGGATTCGCCGAATATCGATATGGAGAGATAGTGCATTCAATATTACGGAAGTTAAATTAACCACATATGGTTGGAAGAAAACTTTGATAGCGATAGATACCGTAGATATCAAGATATGGTTTTATTTTCATAGTTCAAAAAAATATCAATAATACACAAATGGTAGTGTTAAATAAATATTTATTCTCCGGATTTTACCGCCAGTTACGTTATTTTGGTGATGATTTTCGTCTGCCAAAATAACAAGTCATTTGGAATATTAAAGAATAATGGAAACCAATCGTAAGCTTTCGGATAATACCGATACCGTTACTGACTAGATAGCGATAGTATTTTTACAACTATATAATTCGTTATTGGCCACTTTACGTTCAATATTAATAATCAAAAAACAACTCTTATTCCTGGCCAAAAAAGTGATAATATTAATAGTAATTACCCATGACATCTCTATTTCTGTACTTATTGTTACATAAATTGAATTACGTATCACCGATTAAACTTAATTTCGTTAAATATTTTAAACCGATTTTCCCTTGACAGCACTCGTGGCTAGAGCTGTTACCCGGGTCATGACCCGGGTTAACAGGTCATATGAAAAATCATAAATTAATTATAATGACTCTTGTTTAGAGCTATTGCCTGGGTCAATATTTACGTAGATTACTCTCGAGAGTTTAGAGTTTATAGAATTTTATAATTTTATGTTGTGTATTAATATATAGCAAATACTTAAACTGGAACTTTTCAGATTTTGTATCCAAAAATTTCTCAACCTTGCTCATAATTTGAGTTCATCTGTTTTCTACGTCATAAATACTGGGTCGTTAGATTTTATCCATGTTATGAATTTTATCTATGTTATTCATGACTCGTTTAACTCGATTTTGACCCGTGACCCGTCAAGAAGCTGACCCTACAGGTCAACCCGACCAGGGTGAGAGCTCTCTACTCCTCTCTAAATGGACATTTAGACACAAAGAATCGGAATTTATTTGGAGAGGTTGCACCTAGGGTGTTCTAAAGCGCCTAAATTGATTTTTTTGATTAGTGGAAAACAGTTTAGCTGGTCAAGTGAGTTCACTATCGCATTTGTAATATGAATCTTCAACAAAAATAGGGTTGTTATTGGGCTGGTCCAATAAAAAAAAAGTTTAGAATTGGACCGAATTGGACTGGACCAAATAATACAATTTGATCGGTTTAAATTTATTTTACTAATATCACATGACACACTGATTGGTCCAATTGTGATCCAATAACAACCCTGCTTGAGAACACTATACAGTAAAACTCCATAAATGCACGCTCTTGGGACTGAACTTTAACAACGTGCATTTAGAGAGGGTGTGCATTTATATTTATAGAGGTTTCACTGTATATAAAAATGCTTCAAACAAAGAAATGTTCGATATCGTTAACTGTAAAGTGAAGATTTGATACAGTATCTTGTCGCTTAATTATCTATCACGCTACATTTTCATAGCTGACACTAGAACAGCTCTTTATCGTTATCAAACTTCTGAATTATGTCGTAATTTATGGACGATACTACGTCCATGATTTGCGTTATATCTCGTGCGAGGTAGACTATTAGATCAGGAACACAATATTTACCTCATCTAACTTCAATTCCTTCTCCTCTCTTTAAAGTTCTTCATGTATATATTCGTTTTCAATATTTGGCTCGGTATAGAGTTTGGAACCGGTTTTATTTCTCATATGTAAAACCGATTTAACCGGTTCCAAACTATACAGCGACCCACGTGCAAGAAGCCCGCTGTAGTCGTCAGAGTTCTTAGAACTGCTAGAAGTTTTTCATACTACATTTCTGTAGACCACAATTAACGCACAAGTAAAGTGAGCCACGTGTAAGAAACCCACCGTAGTTGTGTGAGTTTCGGACTCTGAGAATCTTCTATACTACTTACAAAGAAAACAACCAAGAGTTGAACCAGGGTCATTTGATTTCTCAGTCTTAGAAGGGAATTAATATATTGATGTTTACGCTTCAAAAAAATTTCCTTTAAACTTTTGACTTTCAACTATTTCTGAGTTATTATTATTATTTAAAATTATTTCTAGATTTTTTTTTTAATGTGTTGCCTTTTTTTGAAATGAAAACGTAAAGTTAGCACGATATTGATAAAACCCTATAAAAGCTATATTGGCTAGGTGGTGTTATATCGAAATAAGCAGAAGTATATATAACGATAGAGTGTTTATACTTTACAGAAACTTAAATGTCTTAATACGCAGTAACTGCGTAGTAACGACGTAGTAATTACATACTTACTATTAAATTTAATCGTAGCTACATAGTTACTATGCAGTTACTGCGCATTAAGAGATTCAAAAGTTTCTGTATAGTACATAATTTATTAGGGTGTCTAATGCATAAGTAGCTACGCGACATTGTCGCTAAGAAATGTCGAATGAATTTTTATCACATGACTCGCGCGCGCGATATGTGGATGTATGCTAAGTAGGGTTATCCAAATTATAATAAAACAATATAAACCGCACCAGTTTTAAAATGGTGTGTTTATATGTTTTATTATAAGTTTGAGCACTCCATTAACAACCCTAAATGCTAAGTTTATCCCGCACTAGACCGGAAGCTATTTTCCTACAGAGTTTAACAAGTCATTGTCAAAATAACACGTAAATATCTGTTTAACTATCGCTATTGCGTAATAGGTTTTACATCATTTTTCATACGTAATAAATGGAAAATTCCATTTTATTTAATAAAATTTAAACTATTTACAAGATACCAGTATTATGTAATAGCACTAAATAAGACAAATATAAAAATATATCAAAAATAAAATAAAATAAAATAAATTAACTACTTACTGTTATATGAATACAAGTGAATAAGAAAAAGAAATTCATATATAGGACATAAACGAAATTTTCGTGTCGTACTGTTACTTTAAACAATATGATAATTATGTTCTACGACCTATAACAAAACTAAAAGTTTTTCGTCTTCCCGTTTTCTTTTTTACAGGTTGCTGACTTAATGAAGTTTCTGGTAAAGTAAGCGGTGTCTCTTTTTTTGCCGACCAGTCTTTAGACAAAATTTCCTCGAAACCTTTAGCTTCCATTATACGATTGAGAATCTTGTTAATATAAAGAGACATCGACTTGTTGGAATCTTTAAGTGCTTTTATTTCATCTTGTAATTCTATAAAGTTGATAAAAATAAATGCGTTAAGATCCTGCTTGAGTTTTGAAAAATAAATAAGAAATGAAATAAAATACAAACTTTCAATCACTGTATGGTCACTCCCTTTATGCGTAGCACGATTTAATTCGGCTTCCAAATCTATGGCCATAGATTTTATGTTGACTATTGCATCATCTTTATTTGTGAAATTTGTCACTTTTTCTGCTATGTTGGTATACTTTGCATTTCCCTTTTTAAAAAATTGTATACATATATTAATTCATTTAATAGCTATATTAATAATTATATTAATAGTAATACATATGCTTTTATTTACCTGCATGATATTATCTAGCACAAACTCGCCTTTCATGGTCTTTTCATGTAATAATTGTCGATATCTTTCACTGTCTTCCATTAATGTCTGATTAATGTGCTTAACTTGACCAAGTTCATTTTCTAAATAATGAATCCTGGCGACATGATCCTTGTTTAAATTCATTGAGTTGACGCGCATCCGTTCTATGTTTTCAACTTCTGTGACCAGCTCATTAACACGCCTCTCAAGTTCTTTAATGGTTCTTTTAGCAACCTTTACTTCTCGGACAGCCGTATAATACGATGTCGCTGATCCTGCTGTAGGTGTTGTTGGTGACGAAGGTGGACTGTCATCTATATATCATAGATAGTAAATTTTGAAAATTAGTTTCTTCCTGACCTTCCCATCGTTTAAAAAATTACTTCTAAAAATGATAAAATTGATAAATTGGGATTATACCATCATTAGAACTTGTGTTCCCATTCCTCTTTTTCGAAGCATCATTTTGTTGCTTAAGAGTATTAATGGTTTCTTGAAGCGCTTTAATTTGATCGGTCAATTCGGACTCTCGCACTTGCCATCCATGTTGATCCTTGTCAAAAGCTTCCGTCTGAAATATGCGTATTAATTCCAATATCCATCTTTATATTATTTCTTTATTCAAATTTTACAAATTTTAATAATAATAAAAATTCATACCTCCTCCCTCAATTTCAGTTCTATTTCTTGTTTGGTTTTCAAAAAGCCTTCATTTTTTTTTTTTAGTTCTTCTTTTTCCTGTCCTTGTTGATAAAGTTCAGATTCAATCCGTGTATATGCATTATGATTACTTGTAATTTCCTGCTGAAGAGAATAATTCTTTTTGCGTAGAAAGTTATTGTCATCCGCTAATGTAGAGTTCTCTTTATTGGTACGTTCAAGTTGTTCATGAACCTATTTTAAGAATATATTTTTAGAAAAATATATATATGTCAAATTCAACTTTAATATTAAGAATTTTCAGCATTGGCATTTATCTATGAAGTTTGAATCTCATTAGACTGAAATCCGATACACTGTAAAACCGGAGTCTATCAAGAAATTTTTGTAAATGCTCCGGTTTTTTCTTTTTCTTTTTTTTTTTTTTTCTAAAAAAAACTGGGTTCATCGGCTTATTCAAGCTTCAGGTTGGCATTAACTAATATAATAATTTATAATAAATAATAATAATTATAATAACTTACCAAAGCATTAAGATTTTGAAAATTTTCTACTTGTTGTCGTAGCGCTGCCAATTCTCCGTCAAAAGACATTTTTTTGGATCAGAGTTACAGATAAAAATTTATTGGTAAATTAATATCAGCCATTATTTGTCACATGTAAAAAAATTAAGCATATCGGTCAAATGATGTCCTACCTGCCTAAAATTCGTACATTAAACCTACAATTGGTACAATCGTAAAAAAATTTTTTTTGTACTCTTAGCACTAAAAGTTTTTTTTTTTTTACTAGTGCTTAAATCTTATTAAAATAATAACGATAAACTTTAATTAAAATTATGAAATGTTGGGTGAGACGATCTGAAAATATTTACTCCTTGATCTACGTATGACCGATAATCAAATTTACTCATTTCAGAATGACAGATTCTTTTCTCACCTTTTTCAAAAAAACTTAGTCAATGTGCAGCTTTCAATGCTAGCAAATCGAAGTCACGATGCTTTTTGAGATCTATTGTTAGGAGCAAGGATCAGCTATGTCCTCCTTGAAACTGTTTATTAGCTTTATTCTTTACACTGTGTATATAATTCTAAAGCATGGTGCAATTATAATAATTAGACACCCGTAAGACAAAATATTGGCTTAATTGGTGTTTACTAACAGGTTTAAAAGACCAAGTAAATTCTTGTTCATAACAAAAATATGATTCAGACTTTTCGAGCAGTGAATTGCGTTACTACTTTTAAAATAATGGTTTTTTATTTTTATTTATTAAAATAGTAAAATATTATTATATTTTATTATTATTTCCTATATATTATATCATATAAAAAAAAACAAGTTTACTAAAATGCACCTATGGTGCTAAACACCATAAGTGCTATTTCTCAAAGTAAAAATTTTCATGGCCTGAAACCAAAATCGGGTCCTTATATCTAACCTACATTATATTATATAAAACTCTTTCTTTATCCTAAAACTGCACCCTAACTCTAAATTTTATTAATAAAACTTATATATAATGTTTAACACCCATAGGCGCATTTTATAATTTTTGAAAAAAAAGCTATTACAGATTTATTATAATTATACTGTATAATAGCTAAACTAAGTATTTTTATAAATATTAATTATTTTAATATTTTTAATTTTTTATATATAAACTAATTTAAGTAAAATTACTATTAGTTTTAAAAAAAAACTAAAAAAAAAATTGGATTTATATTTTTTAAAGCCAAAATTTTTTAGCTTTAAATAATATTAATATTTAAAAAAAATTAATTATTTTTTGTTTACAGTATAAAATATATTATTTATAATCTTTTGTTTTTATTTTTTAAATTGTTTTATAATATATTTAATTTTTTTTTATATAATATTGCATAATTCTTTATTTAATTTATATATTCTTTTAATATTTTGTAAAATTTTTTATATATATAAAAAAAAATACAAATATTTATACTTTTAGCTACTAGCTTTTTAATAAATTAATAATTATTTAAACAAATTCAAATATTTTAAAATAGATTATAATTATATTTTTACAGAACACTCTTTCCAACAATTATCTGGACCAAAATTTCTCACAAAAGAAAAGTTAAGTTTGGATACTAGAGAGTAGAAAAAACCTGTAGTAGATAAACAACAGAGCAGTTTTTATAAAGGTCAACCTTTTTGCTTTTATGGGAACTCCTTTATATATTCAACATGCAAGCCAAAAGCATCTTTATACAAGATAACTGGCTGGGAAGTGTGCCCTTGTATATGAAATTTTGGTGGAGAATATGGTTTTTTTTTGTCAACAAAGTTTTCTGTTGCTAAATAATTGAGGAATAGTGAAGAACTTGCTATTCTTAAACCAACTCCTTTCTTACTTACTTCCGCTTTCCTGCTGGCCTTCCAAATTTTTTTTACAAAAAGTAGAGATTTGGCTTACTCCTTCTAAAAGATCAGCATTGTTTATATCTCAAACTCAGTAGAATACAACCATATATCTTGTTTACTTGCAGATACGATGCTACTTCATATGATCTAGATCGGGGTTTCCAGTTAATGAGGTATCTGAGATGGGTTGATAGTCAGATGGTGTATACAATAAAGCTTGCTTTACATAGAGATATACAATCATTATAGTTGTTATATAATTTTTATTTTAACCTGGCATGGGTTTTAATAGTACTGTTTTTTTTGTTTTCTTTTTTTGCATTTTTTTTTTATATTCCTTTTCGTATTTATTTTTGTTTTTTTTTATTATTTTTCTTTGTTTTTTCTTTTTCCCTTTTTTCATCATATTCATTTTCTTTTGTTTTTTTTTTTTATTTTCCTTATTTTCCATGTTCCTTTGAAGAAAAAAAAATATTAAGAAAAAGGCAATCTTGACAAAACTAGCAATAAGCTTTCAGTGATTTTTTTAAAGAGTCATCTAGTAAGTTAGATACTGAGGAGGAGTAAATTATTGCTGTGGCAGATCATATCTGAGTATCTCTGAGCAGCTGGGTAAGTCTTTATTAAAGAGAAGGAAGAGTTGTTGGCAATAGCTGAGAACTTATGTATCTATTATGCATTTCTTATACAATAAAGGCAGAATTGCCAAATTAAAAAAAAAATATAATTAAATTTTAGCTAATTTTAATTTAATTTAATAATAAAAAATTAAAAATTATTATGAAATTTTAAAATTTAATTATAATTAATAAAATTATTAGATATTAATTAATAATTTTTTTCACTAACAACTCTTCCCAACGATCATTTTTACCACAAAAAAAATCCAAAATTCTTAAAAAATACTAGTCTTCATAAAGGTTGAAACAGACAAAGAAGAAGTTCTTAAGCTCTGTAACTCAGCAGTTGTTATTTAGAGGTAGTTTTTATACACTACCTGCTAACTTCCTCAGAGTTTATCACTCATCACAGGAGCCAGGCACTTGTCATTTAGAAATAGTTCTCATATGCTATTTGCCAACGAGCTCAGAGTTTATTACTTATCTGAAAAAATAAGGAGAGTATCTGTGCCTTCCTATGGATTCAGTGTGTTAAGTAAAGAAAATACACACTCCTTTACTAAACAAAACAAAGTGGTTTCGTTTTTTTTCTCTGCCTTCTCGCCACTCTTCCAAAATTTTCCATAAAAGTGGGAAAAATGGTTTACCCTCTCCAAAAGATCAGTATTGTTTACACCTCCCAAATCTGGACAGTTCTGGCAGACTGTGATCATGTGTCTAGTTTGTTTTGTTTATAGACCATGCTGCTTCACGTAATACTGAGGTTGGCTGCTTATGTTGTTTAGGAGTTCAGATAATCTAGTCAGAAAATTTACTTGATAAGACGAAGCTTTACAATAGAGATATATAAATATTATATTTGTTATATAATTTTTTCAGCCTGGCATAGGTAATAGTAGTGCCAAAAAAGACAGAATTTTCTGCAGTTCTTTTTGTTTTCTTTTCTTTGTAATTTTTTCTTTTATATTCCCTTTTGTATTTGTTTTCTTTTTATATATTCTTCTTTGTTTTTTTTTTTTTTGTCGTTTTTGTCGTTTTTGTTTTATCTATGTTTTTTGTTTTCTTATCACACCCCTTTGAAGAAGGAAAAATGTTAAGAAAAAGGCAATCTTGACAAAGCTAGCAATAAGCTTTTAGTGATTTTTTCAAGAAGTCATCTAGCAAGTTAGATGCTAGAGATGAATGAATTATTGATGTGACAGATTGCACTTGGGCACCATTACGAACAACCGAGTGAGTCTTTATTGAAAAGTAGGAGGGTAGAAGGCATTAAGTTTATTGCAGGCTTTTTGTTTGGAAACCATGTATTTAGATTACACACTTCTAATACAATAAAGGCAGAATTGCCAAATTAAAAAAAAAAAAAATTAATAATTTTTTTTTTTAGTATAAATTTTGTTGATCAAATTCATAGTTTAATCAAATTTATATGTTTTGATTTATTATTAATAACTTGTAATTTAGTAACTCAATTTTGATAATTTTGATATTATTTGAAGCCTCTTACTAAGAGGATTCAAATAGTATTAAAATTAGAATAAATGTATAGATCGCACCCCACGACATGTTTAGATATCGTCTGCCAATCAGAAAGCAGATCAGTGATCTGTTTATTATTTTTTTTTTTAAAAATAAGTGATTTATTTTTTTTGTTTCTCTTTTTGCTTTGTTTTTTTATATACTATACTAATGCTTATTTGTTTTTTTTTTCAAATAATAGATTTTCTTTTGCCGGTAGTTGGTGCTTTTTCTTATGTTATTGGTGTCGTCCATTTTGGTATTGCTTCTTTCACTGATAGTTAGTGTCTTTTCTCGCATCATTGGTGTCATCCATTTTGGAGCTTCTTTCGCTAGTGGCTAGTGTCTTTTCTTGCGTTGTTGGTGTTAGTGTTTCTTTCCCTAGTAGTTGGCATTTTTCTTGCATCACTGGTGTTGATTTTTTTTCATTAGTGATTGGTACTTTTTTTGTGTCGTTGGAATTGATGGTTTCAGTGTTTATTTCACCAGTAGTTCTTCAGTTCACAGTAGGGCTTCGAATTTTGTCTCAGGTAAGTATACAGTTTTTTTCTTTTGCCTAGATTTTGTTTGTCTTTGGTGATTTGGTAAGTTTTGTATAGACTAGATGGCATTGTATTAGGGCTAGAGAGTCTTGGTTAGAGTTAGATATGTTTTTTTTTGCTTTGTAAGTATTATCTTTTTTTTTCAAGTTTTTTAGGTGCATTTCTTTGTGGCTTCTCATCATTGGAGTTGTCCCTTGGTGCTTTCATCACTAGAGTCATCCCTTTCTGTGCTTTTTCTTTATCGTTGAAGTCGTCCATTTCAGTGCTTTTATATTTCTTTTTGTGCTTTGTTTACTGTGTACTAATGTTTGTATTTTTGTTTTAAGACTTTCAGAGGGCTTTTCTTGTGGGTTTTCGTCATTGGAATTACCTATTTCAGTGCTTTTTTCATTATTGAAGTTATCCTTTCTGGTGCTTTTTCTTTGTGTTAGAGCCATCTTTTTTTCGATATTTCTCCCGTTGCTAGAGTTGTCATTCTAGATATATCTTCCATCACATTTTGCGTGTGTTGTTACGGGTTCATTGCATTGATTTGGAATCATCATTTTGTTTCGTTGCTTTTATCATGTCATTATTGGCACGTTGCTTCTTGTTGTTGTTTAGATTTCATTTTGGTATTTCTCTTACTAGTGTTGCCAATAGTAATGTAGTTTTGTTAAAGATTTAGATAGTTAGGGTTAGAGCAGGGTTGGTAATAGATAAGCTCTATTGGGAAAATTAGCCAATGGAGCCAATGGAGTGAATGGATAGTATCCATTGGTTCTATTAGCTCCATTGGCTCCATTGAATTATATATATATTAATTTATAAAATTATTAATAATTTTTGATCTACTGATCCATTTTGAGTGATTTAACTACCAAAATGTTCGTCATGATATGAGGATTCTAATAAGCCCAAAATCGCTAAAATCCAATCATAGGTTTCAAGATCACTTAATTTTTGCACAATTTTACTAAGAGTTAAAAACTCTTATTAAAATCGTACAAAAATTAAGCGATCTTGAGACTCTATAATTGGATTTTAGCAATTTTGGGCTTGTTAGAATCCTCATATCATGATGAACATTTTGGTAGTTAAATCACTCAAAACGGATTAGTGAATCAAAAGTTATTAATAATTTTATAAATTAATATATAATATATATATAATATATATATATTATAGTTATTATGTTGGCCTTTATTGGCTCCATTGGCAAATTATTCCCAATGGTGCAATGGAGCAATGCCAATGGAGGTCTTCTCCATTGGGCCTAATAGATAAATGTGCCAACCCTGGGTTAGGGTATATATTATATGTAGACTTTAATTTTTTTAAAAAAAGTTTAATAAATTAAAAAATTTTATTGGTTAAATTTGATCATGTGATACTATGATAATTATTTCTATTTTTTGGAGACGTCTAAAGCAGAATAGATTCTTATAATATATATTTTATTGAATTAACTTTTGGGTTAGAGTCATCTTGAATTAGAGTTAGAAAGGTTTTAGGTAGTTATATAGACAAAATTGCCTTCTTGACATTTTTACTTAACTTATTCTAGGTTTAAACTACTATTTTAAGTTTTTCGTTTTTATTTCTTGCTTTTGCTTTGTTGGCGATCATTAAAATTTTATAATTTGATTGGTCGTATATCATGTGATTCTGTTCCACTTTAGATGACCCAATACCTGCGATATATAAGTGTATTGCACTTTAGATGCGAAATATAAGTGCTATACAGGGATGTGATATCTAGATTTGTCCTTAAAATTATTATGATTAAATTATCAGATTACAAGTTATTAATAATAAATCAAAATATAAAAATTTAATTAAAATACAAATTTAATTAATACCAAAAAAAGTAAGGTGTGAAAAGAGATAGAATGTAGTACAGAGATTTGTGAACCTTAAAAGGATGAAGTAGGTAATGGTAGAGGTTTAATGGTTACGCCCTAACCCCAAGTATATGAATTAAGACATGGCGTAAGTTACTGAAGTCTAGATAAATACATATATGGGAATATACCACTCTGGTGGGTTTACCTCGAGGATAAACTAGTCCTAAGTCTGGCTATTAATCTAGTAGTGTTGCATAGATTCATGACGCCCTGGTAGCATATAGTGAAGTTACACCTGGATTTTAAGTCCCACATGGTGGAAGTAAGAATATGATCAGAGGGTTTAAATGAGTACCACCCTAGTTGGGGTGCAGGTATGGCAGATAGTGTAGAACCTTTGGGCGGTCTACTTAAATTATTCACTCAAAAGGTGCATGTGTGGCTATTTGTACTCTCATTATATACCAAAATAAAACTTAATGATAATAAATCGCCATTGACAAAGAGGTCACCTTTAATACCAAAAAAAAAAAAAAAAAAAATTTAATTAATATTAAAATAATTTTTATTGCTATAATATTTAGATCAAACTAATATAATTCTTATTTCATATAATACAAAATAACTATTAGAAGAAGTAGATACTGAAAAAAAATACAAAAATATTAATACTGTAATTTTATTGGTTGATTTTATATTGTTACAATGCTATGACCTTCTTTGTAACTATATAGCACAGTAACAAGGTTACTTGGTGCAGGGATTCTGCTACTGGAATATACATGAGGTGTATATGGAGTACAATTAAGTATCTATAGCAGAAAATAAGTAGTTTAGTATTAGGATAGTGTATTTTAACCTTTATTTATTATAAAACAAGAGGATAACCTCCTTTAGAGATCCTAAAAAGAGTTATATATTACAAGAGAAAATTATAAAACTAATTCTATAAGAGAGAGGTAATTGAAATCTATCTAAAAACTATAGATATCTGTATTGACTTGTATAAACCTATTTTTACAAGAAGAGATTTATGCTCTCTTTATATATCTTTTACAGAATAGAAGAGAGAATTGAGAGTAATATAACATTGTACTTAAAAGAGTTGAAAAACATACTTGAGAAAGTAGAAGGCCATGTTAAAAAAGTTGAAGACTGTGTTGAGAGAGTAGAGAGAGTTGAGGGAGATGAGGAATATGTTGAGGAAATTTGAGGCCATGTTGAGGGACTTGAAGATATAGTTAAAAAACTTGAGAGCCATGTATAACTTTAGCCACATTATGTGCCACAGTGGCTTTAACTCTCTGTTAATATACTTATACTAATATTAATATACACAATACAAATATAACAAATAATAAATGGAAAATTATAAATAGTGACCCGTCGCCATAGTGACCCCATATGATCAGCCAATCATATTTAAGATTGGTGATCATATATGTCTCCGGTTCGAATTTGATCTCGATTTAGATACGTGGTACAATTTTTTTTTTTGTCATTTTTTTTTGCTGTTTGGATATTAATTTTTTTCAGGTTCCAAGGCTTTGTCATTTTTAGTACGTAGGTTTTAGACCTTTCTTCATCATTTTTGATATGTAGTGCCTGGCTTTATTGTTTTCAGTATTTTTTTTTTTTTTTTAGATACTGGTGTTTTTCTCTTTGTCACTAACTTCTACTTCTTTTCAGGTTTTATGATTCATAATTTCAGTGATAAACTCCAGGCTTCGTTATTATTTTCAGTAAGTATTTAAGTTCTAGGCTTCATTGTTTTTGGTGATTTTTTTTTTAAATACTTGTGTTTTTCTCTTTGTCACTAACTTCTACTTTCTTTCAGGTTCTAAGATTCATAATTTCGGTAATAGGTTCTAGGCTTCGTCATTGTTTTTAGTGGGTATATAAATTCCAGGCTTTGTTGTTTTTAGTGATTTTTTTTTTGGATACTTGTGTTTTTCTTTTTGTTACTGACTCCCACTTTTTTTCAGGTTTTAGGATTCGTAATTTCAGTGATAAGTTCTAGGCTTCGTTATTGTTTTCAGTGGATATATAAGTTCTAGACTTTGTTGCTTTCAGTGATTTTTTTTTTTAAATACTTGTGTTTTTCTCTTTGTTATTAACTCTCACTTTTTTTCAGGTTCTAGGATCTGTAATTTCGGTGATAAGTTCCAGGCTTCGTCGTTGTTTTCAGTGAGTATATAAGTTCTAGGCTTCGTTGTTTTTAGTGATTTTTTTTTTTTGGATATTTGTGTTTTTCTTTTTGCCACTAACTTTTACTTTCTTTCAAGTTCTAGAATTTGTAATTTTGGTGATAAGTTCCAGGCTTCGTTGTTGTTTTCAGTAGGTATATAAGTTCTAGGCTTCGTTATTTTCAGTAATTTTTTTTTTTTGGATACTTGTGTTTTTCTCTTCATTACTAACTCCCACTTTCTTTCAGGTTCTAGAATTCGTAATTTCAGTGATAAGTTCCAGGCTTCGTCGTCGTTTTCAGTAGGTATATAAGTTCTAGGCTTCATTGTTTTCAGTGTTTTTTTTTTTTGGATACTTGTGTTTTTCTCTTTGTTACTAACTCCCACTTTCTTTCAGGTTCTAAGATTTGTAATTTCGGTGATAAGTTCTAGGCTTCGTTGTCATTTTCGGTAGGTATATAAGTTCTAGGCTTCATTGTTTTCAGTGATTTTTTTTTTTTGAATACTTGTGTTTTCTTTTTGTCACTAACTCCCACTTTCTTTCAGGTTCTGGGATTCATAATTTCAGTAATAAGTTTCAGGCTTTGTCATCGTTTTCAGTAGGTATATAAGTTCTAGGCTTCGTTGTTTTCAGTGATTTTTTTTTTTGGATACTGGTGTTTTTCTTTGTTTTTCTCTTTGTCACTAACTTCCACTTTCTTTCAGGTTCTAGAATTTGTAATTTCAGTGATAGATTCCAGGCTTTGTTGTCATTTTCAGTGAGTATACAGTATAAGTTCTAGGCTTCATTGTTTTCGGTATTTTTTTTTTTTTTTGGATACTGGTGTTTTTCTCTTTGTTATTAACTATTCTTTCAGGTTCTAAGATTTGTAATTTCAGTAATAGGTTCTAGGCTTCATCGTTGTTTTCGGTGAGTATATAAGTTCCAGGCTTTGTGTTAGGTTCCGGGCTTTGTCACTGTTTTGTATCGTTTGCATGATTTCGATTTTTTTGCTGCTCTTTCTGCTTGAATTTCACCTGGCTATTCGTTTACTGAAGTGGGTAGGTGGGTGGGCATGTTTTTTTTAGTTATAGTTTTAATGTTAGTTTTATTAGTAGTACTTTTTTTTTTTAAATAAAGTGCGAAATTTGCACCAGATATATAGAGGTTATGATATCATAATGCAATAATACCAAAATAAATTAAATAATGTATTGTTGATAAAAATTTTGGGGTTTCTCCGATGATATGATTACTTTTTTTTTTTTTTTTTTGTTATGCGATATTTTTGGCGATCGATCAATCAATCAAAATCGGACCCATAAGTTACATGTTTGCCAATTTGCTCTTTGCAAATTGGTAGACACGTGACTCACGTAATTGGTTTTGATTGGTTAATCGTGGGTCGCTATAAACTAATACTTATAATAAATATCTAATTCAAAATACAAGTTAATAAATATAAAACTAAATATATAAATAAACTATAAAATATAAGCTATAAAATATTAACTACGCTAAACTACTAAATATTGTAAAAACCTGTTTTATAACAATATATAAGATTTAAAAATTAAAAGAGATCAAATATTAATTACCTATAGTTAATTTGCCAATTAAAATCCAGGATCAGGTGTAACATGTAAATCAACTTTGTATAACAAAAACAAAGAATTTTTTAAAAAAATGCTTATATTTCAAAATTTTGTCTATAAACCACTTTTTAAGTTTTAACAAAAAAAAATTTCTTGCTAAATTTTACTATAAATAAAGTATTACTTTAATCTCTAAACTCTAACCTCTAACCTCTAACCCTATCTAACCCTAATATTAAAGAGGTTTATTTTGGTTTTATTTATAAAATTGTTTTTTTTTTTATACATTGTAAATCATAGATGATAATTACCTGTAGTAAACATTAGATTATTTCTATTATTATTGTTATTTTTTAAGCAATCTTATCTTTATTTATTTATTTAAACTACTATATAGTGATATGTTATATCAAAATAATATATTATTTATTTTTAATAAAGACTTACCAAGCGAATGCCCAATATAACCTATTTTAACAACCAAAAATTTTGTAATAACTAAAATTACTTTTTTGATTATTGACAAGTCATTGTATACTGTATTAAGATCTTTTTTTTTTCTTTTCTAATTTTTTCTTCTTCTCAAGAGGCATAAAATAAAAGAAAGAATTTATAAAAATAAATAAAATAAAAACAGCTAAGAAAAAACAAAATAAACTACAAAAATCCTAAAGAAAAAACTACAAATTTTGAAAAAAAAACAAAGAAAAAAAAAACCCTAATACAAGATAGTATAGCTATACTGTTGGTTTAAAAATTATTTAATACTCTTAAATTTAGCTCTACTCTAGATTTAGCCTGCATTATATGAGCTTGGTGCTGAGAAAAAGACAAAAATTCAATTTTTTTAAAAGTTATTTTTTTACATAAATTAATTTAAAATAAAATTAGGATTATTTTTTACTTAAAACACAAAAGTGGTTGTATTAATAAAATTTTGCAGTATAGCTTCTTAAAATTTGCATTTTCTTATAATTTAGTATAAAATTTATAAGATAAAAATTGATTTCAATGATCTTTTTTTTGTCAATTTTTACTCTTTTCTTAGCACCAAGCTTATATATAAAAAGGAGTTGCATGAATTTTTTAGAAGGCCTCCAATTAGTTTTTGTACTATATGAGTGCTGTCAATAGAAAACCTGGCATCGGACATTCAATTATATTTTGTATACAGTTAGCCGTCTATAGAAAATCTATTGTCATGATATATTTTTCATAGATGGCTAACTGTACACAAAATATAATTAAAAGCCCGATAACAGGTTTTCTATTGACAGCACTTATATAACACAGTTTGTGATTTCTTATACCTTCTGTTTCCAATTTGTAATTGGTAAACAATACAAATTTTCTGTAATTTTTTATGACTCCTGTTTTCAATTTAAAATTAGTAAACAATCCAAATTTTTTGAAGAGAGTATGTTAATTTTTTAGCAAAAATTTTTGAACTAAATGAGAATGTAAATAGAGTTTTTAATTGCATATTCTTCAAAAATTTTAAAAGAGTGTGTTAAAAAACTTGGTTTTGTTATTTCCTACTATTTTGCTATAATTAATTTTGTTAATAGAAAAATTTTATTCTTTTACTAAAATTTTCTATACAAAAGTATTATCTTCTGCCAGTTATCTTGTATAAAGATGCTTTTGGCTTGCATGTTAAATATATAAAGAAGTTTTTAAGAGTAGTAGTTAACCTTTATAAAACCATACTCTGTGTTGTTTTACTACACCTTGGATACAGGCAATGCTTTAACAAAATTTGGTTTTCTTTAATGAAAAAATTTAGTTTAAATAATTATTAGAAAAAGTTTTGAATTTTAGAATTTTTGAGAAATTAAATATTATTAATTATTATTAATATATATTAGATTCATATAAATTTTAAAAAATAGAAGAAAAAAGGTTATATTAAATAAAAAATTAAATTAGTCTAGTTTTATTAGAATTTAAATTTATTTTAGTTATAATAAAAATACAACTATATAATTATATATACAACTTTTAGTTATTTATTATAATTTAAATAGTTTGTTTAAAAGGTTTATACTAGTATAATTTAACTAAAAAATTATCTATTTATACTCTTTAATTTTAATTTAATTTATTACTAAACTAATCTTCTATTTATTCAATAAATTTTTAATTTGCAATTAACTTTAAAACTTTAAAATAAATTTAATAAAGTAATATACTATATTATATACAGTCAACTCCCTCTAAGTGCATGTTCTCTAAGTATATTTTCTCTCTATATGCATGAAAATAGCTTAATCCCAAGTCAGGACTTATAAAATAAGTGCATGTTTTATATTCTCTAAATGCAGATTATTTTTCAAATTATAAATATAAAAATATTTTCTCTAAATGCATTTTTAATATATTAACCAATCAAATTTAAGAATATTTATTTAAATAATAAAACAATTAAAATTTA
>CAJVPY010000842.1:0-22910 GCA_910591965.1 Dentiscutata erythropus
TAGTAGGAATAGTGCGACAGAGTTTTGCCTTGTGTTTAACAAGGTTAATATGTTGTTTAAAAATTTTGTCACATGTTAATTGATTTAGAACAATATTATGAAGTCTATATTCTATAGTGGGAGTAATAACTGTGTTAATGATATAATAAGCTTGAGTATCAGTTATTTGTTTAGTACTAGCAATTTTGACTAGCTAAGAGGATTTAGAGAGGATAAGATGAGATTGTTTAATGTATTTGTTGTTAAGGGTGAACTAGCAGCCAAGAAACTTAAAAGGCTGATGAGCAGGCCAAAGTGGAAGTGTTTCACTGTTAAAGGAGATTGGACGATAAGTATTTGGTTTAGCATTAGATGATAGGATTGATTTGGTTGAGTTGACTTTGATGTTGGCCATATTATAGAAAGATTCTGCTGTGAGTAGAATGTTGGCTAGTTCCTCTTGGCTAGATGCAATCTAGAGAGTATCTAATAAAAATTTTAATTTAATTTATAAATTTATTAAAATATGCATCGAGGTATGCCGACTTAGTGTAGTGGTCTAGTCGTCACCCTCTTCAAGTGGCAGGTCTAGAGTTCGAATCCCAGAAAAAATAGGCTTGCGTTATAGTTAACGGTTATGATTATCAGTTGGATTTTAGATAAATCTGTAACTTTGGTCACACTATCTAGTAATGGGAGCAATGATGCAATAAAGCCGAGGAAACGGAATAACCAAAAACCTATTTGGGAAGTTCCAAACTAAGGAATAGCAATGATCTATGACAGTACTACATTTTGGCTGAATTTAGCCTGAGATTGGAGAACCAAACGACCAGGTCATAATGGCAGAGAACACACTAGCTGAACCGCTGGGTTCTGTTGCACTGGAAGAAAAGAGCATACGCTTCGAAAGTATATATCAAGGGGAGAATATTCTTCAGGCACCTAAAGCCTGAGCAGACCAACTCTTCTGGGCAGAGTTGGCACATTTGTCTATTGGTACCAATAGACCTTAGATCCATTGACCAGATCTATTGGTTCTATTGGCTAATCCCTGGACCCAATGGACAAGTTTATTAAATAACTATATATATATAAATTAATATATATATGGGGTGCTAGTAGAAACCAAGCAAATCATTTCCAAGTAAATTTTTTTTTAAAACTTGAAATAAAATATCTCAACAACTATTAAACCAAATTTAATAATTTTTTTTATTTTAATTCTATATAGTTATAGAATTAAAATAAAAAAAATTTATCAAGTTTGGTTTAATATTTGTTGAGATATTTTGATTTAAATTTTGAAAAACCAATTTGTTTAGTTTTTACTGGCACCTTCATATAATTACTTAATACTTCTTATTTGGATAATCTATATATACTATATAGCACTAATATTTGTTGTTTTCTGTAAAATATAATCATGGAATAACATAAATAAAATTTAAACTTTCACTGTGTTGAATAGCATGATTTGAATGTTATTCAAAATTTTTAATTTTACTAGTGTAAATAAATAATATATAAAAAAAATAATTTATATTTTTATTATATTTGTTTAGAGGTTAATTTCTGCTAGATGTTTAAAAAATTTATAGAATAAAATAGCCTTAATATATTTTAATAGTTTAATTATAGTTAATTTTTATAAGGTGATATTTTTGATAAAACTAGTATAAATCAATAGACCAATGGACCAAAGGATTATAGTATTGGTCCATTATGATCTATTGACAACATTATTTTCAATAGACATAGTCCATTACCAACCTTGCTTCCGAGTTGCTGGCTGGAAGTAAGAGAGAGACCAATAAAGAATCTGGGTAAGAAGACGGTACAAATTGTGGGTATTGGGATTATCGTGAACCTTAATAAGGGCAAGAAGTAGGTAATAGTCAACTAACTTGGGAAGGTTGTGGCTTGAGGTACAAACTGGGTTACGGCAGCATCCTAAAAGATGGCTTGAGGTACGAATCCAGTGATGGCAGCATAACAGATACTAAAGTTGGTTACAAGAGGTTCAATAGTTAGCCCTGACCCCAAGTGCATAGGTCAAGTTGTAGTGTAAAATTACCAAAGTTTGGGTGAAGCACATGAGTGGGACAGGTGCCCCAGCAAATAGGCGAGCATAGCCTTCTATTGATCTAGCAAGTAACCCACTAGCAAGTTAGGGGCCAAAGGAGAGGTAAATCAGTGGCTAGACGGTTACACATAGGCACCTTAGAGCATCTGTGTGATGCTTTATGCATGAATAGGGGTATGATAGTCTGGGAACTGCAACACGTGGGGGAGGGACCCAGGATATATAGAAATATATAGACTTGGCTACTGTACTACCTTGTAATGTACTTAACTGTTCAGACGTAATAAAGTGGCTACCATTAAAACCAAAAAAAAAAAATTAAAACATGCAAAATTTAAAAAAAGATAAAAAATTTATAATTAATTCAAAAATTTTAAAAATTTATATTAATTATTTAATAAATATTTATAAATTATACAAATAATTAATAGTTTTATTATAATTTTTTTTATTAAAATAGAAAATACCAAAAGAAAAAAAAGAAAGAAAACACACCTAATAAAATATCAAAAAAATATGTAAATCCAAATAAAAAAAAAACTAAAAAAGAAAAGAAAGATAGATTAAGAAATAAAGGAAGTACTAAGTTTAGATATTATCAAATATTGGTCTAAAACAAAAAAAGCATCAGATAGAATAAGATTAAAAAAATCTAAATCAAAAAGATAACAAGAGTATAGAGCTTCTTTAAGTGCTAAAAAAAAAGAAAAAATAAATAAAAAGAGAAGAAAAAATATAAGAAAAAGAAACAAAAACAATTAGAACAATTAAACCAATTTTATAGAATAGAATGTTGTAATTTAGATAGTTATAAAGAGGAAAAAGTAGATGGAGAAGTTATAGAGAATAGAAGATATAGTTTGATGAGGAATGAATATTAAATGTAAATACTATAAAGCCTTAAAATAGGTAGAAAAAAAACTAGAACTATATTATATAAGTGAAAAAGTAAAATTAGCATTACTTGGTCTAGCACTACTAGTCATATATAAGTTACTTACAGATAAAGATTCATCTAATAATTATTATATTAATAGAATAAGAGTATATAATTCTTTATTTGTTTTTACATCTTTTGGTACAAAATTTGATAAAGATTTAGCTAATGCCAAAGAAAGAATTTATACTTATAAAATTAATAGAGAATATTATCATCAGATAGGTTCATTAATATATGATAAAAGTTAAGACCCAAAATTTGCTCAAATTTATTTTTGTAATACTTATGATTGCTAACTTAAAAAAACATAAAATAATAAAAAAGAAATTAAATTATAAATTGTTATATAAACTTCAATTTAAACTTTCTAATAATAATTCTTTTATACAAATATTTAGATATACTAGAGATAGTAAAATAGAAACTAAACAAGAAGTACTATATATAGCATTTCATAATACTCATGGCAAGGATAGAAAATTATATAATATAACAATACTTGAAAAATAGATGTAATTTATAATGATCATCAAATGCTAGAAGAAAGAGATATTCTTATTAGAAGAACAAAAATATGTTTCAAAGAATATCTGAACTATATAGCACTTATGATTCTTTACAATATCCTGTGCTATTTCTATTTAGAGAATATGGTTGGCATAATAATATATTAAAAACAGACTCTAAACAAAATAATAATAATAATAATGATAATGCTGATAATAGTAATAATAATAATAATGATAATAGTAAGGATAATAGTTATAATAATAATAGTGATGATGATAGTGAGGATAATAATGAAAATAATAGTGAGAATAATAAAGAACAAGAAGAACAAGAAAAAATAATAGCAGAAGAAATGAGACTAACATAAAAATATTTATAGAGAATGTAATAGTTCTTGGATTGGAGATTTATATAGTTTATCTGAACTAGAAAAAGAAGAAAAAGAACTTCAAAAAACAATATCTTTTGATACTTTATTAGAAACATATTTAAAAGAGAAGTCAGGTTATGGAAAATATTAAACCTATAAAATTGTAATAATTAAACATATCTTTATATTCTAATTCAACTTGTTCTACATATAAAAATACATCATATCAGTATACGTTTATCTTATGATTTTAAAGGTTAAAAGAAAAATACTTAATTTTAAAATAAAATTATAGAAAATAATATGATTCTTGAATTTTTACTAATAAAGCCTATTTTTATACTTCAAGTAAACTTTTTTTTTTGGTATTAAGGTAAGGCCTTGCTTATATATTTATTGAGTAATTTATATAAGCAATTATATAGAAACTATATAAAAACTAAATTGTATAATAACAAGTATTTATAAATTACATACAAGAATGAGAGCTCAGACTAAAGGCTAAAACTAATTATTTGTGACCTAAACCTACTAGAGTGGTCAAGACTCACCTAAATTTTAATAGTAAGTATATAATTTGTAAGAATGCTAAATTGTATCCATGCTGTTGACTATTGGCTGAATTTGCATTGTGTCTGCCCTTCAGGAGGACAGTTATTTTTCATGCTGTTGGTCTGGTAGGTGATACTGACAGCTGTAAGTAAATCTTTGAGGTTTTCTCCATTGGCTTTGTACTTGTTTATATAAGATCTGTTTAGCTTGATTGAAGGTTTGTATATTGTGTTGCTTTTTCCATTTTGCAAGTTTTTCACAATATGGCTTCCAGATTTGCTCATAGATCTCTGTAGAAATATATAGAAGTATTCAGATTGTGATATCTGCTGCTTCTTTGTATTGTATACCTACTGCTTGTAGTGCTTGTAGCAAGTTGGATGAAATAAGTACTTTTATGGTAGTGAATAGTGTATGTGTTTGGGGATCAGAGGAGAGAATATTGTTGAAGGAAGTATGAGATTCAATAAGATTTATTATTGTTCTCTGTTGTGTTGAAGTTTGATCACTAAGGTGTTTAGTAATCATTTTTGAGATTGAAAGATGAATTATTTGGCTAATTGTTTGTGAGTTATAGCAGGTAAGCCAATGCATAGC
Organism: Dentiscutata erythropus; assembly: GCA_910591965.1. Classification (NCBI taxonomy): domain Eukaryota; kingdom Fungi; phylum Glomeromycota; class Glomeromycetes; order Diversisporales; family Gigasporaceae; genus Dentiscutata; species Dentiscutata erythropus. The sequence goes on from CAJVPY010000842.1 coordinate 5,035, forward strand.
TGAGTCTTGGGCATTGCATGCAAAGCAGGTATTGGCTGAAAATATTTTAGGCATAATATTGTGAAAGTGGTAGTAGGTTGGCAGTTTATTAAGCAAGTTTTTTACTCTGAATGCTTTCATCTAGTTTAATTTAGAAGATATAATATTGGATGTGGCTTTTGAATTATTATTGAGATAGAGCGAAGTTAAGCTCCAGTCGATTGTTTGAATATGACTCTCCCATTCAGCATTGCATTTTTATAAGAACCACATTGCTATTGTATAAGCTCTGCCAATGTTTTTAATTAGTTGTTTAGTGGGTTTTTCTATCAGTTGTCCTTTTCATGGATAATAAAGTTAGGGTTGTGTATGTTGGTGTAGTTAAATTAAAGGGTATAGGTTAATGATTCTTGATGCTTCTTAGCTAGAGAGTCAGCTAAGTTGTTGAACAAGTTGTTTGTATGTGTCTGGACTTTGTAAAAGGAGAGCTGAATATTAAAGGCCTTGGTAGCATTAAGGAGTGTATGCCATATAGGCCAGTAGTCAAATTTAAAGTACTTAAAAGATTTGGTAGAGGTGCATAGCAGTTTATTGTATTTGGATATGATTGATTAGGAATCAGTATATATATTGACTTTGGCATTACGAGATACTATAGAGATAGCAGATAAAATTGCAATAAGTTTAGCTTTGATGAGGAAGGCCAGTTGAGAATTTTTGCTAAAAATTGGTTGATAATTTGGTTATTATCTAGTTGCACCCAACCTATTCCCATTAAGCAGTTACTGGTATCTATGTCCAATACTGATCCATTTGTATAAAAAGTAAATATTTGTATACTAATGTTAGTAAGAGAGAATTGTAATAGTTTTAGCAGGCTTCACTGTTATGAAAGAGAACTGGAGCCAGAGATCTGTAATATTGATGTTAGGTGGTGGTGGAATAGTAATAGGGTGTTTGATTACTATAGAGTATATTAGGTTGATATAGTTTGTGTTGAGTTTAACCTGCTTGTTAGTTGTTTTTCTTCCTAGAAATTGTGTGGATATAGTATTGGATACTTCAATAGTGCAGTAGTTAGCCAGCAGATTAGAGTTAAGGTCACAGCCGGGGCATGGAGTACATGTTATAGGTGGTAAAGGGTAAGGTAGATATTGTTGTATATTTATGTCATGTTGCTAATGTGTAATAGAGGTAGTGTTAGTTTGTTTGAGCTTTTTTCTAACTTGGCTAATAATGATCTTGTTGTGTTGGTATGTGAGTATCCATGGTTTTAGTCTTTTAGGAATAGTATTTAGTTGATAGGTGAATGGGTTTGTATTTAATAATCAGTATTGTAAATATTTTATATGAAGCTATAAGTTGCTAATAATTGTATCTTTCAGAAAACTGAACCAGTATAGTTTTTTCTCTTTGGAAAGGTGTCAGAGTCTGGGGAAATGTGTTGCCATTCTAGCAAATAGACATTATCTGCTGAGCTAAGTTGTTTCAAGTAAATAATATGCTTATTGTGGAACTGTTGTTTAAATACTTTATATTTGCTACTTTTGGATAGTATAGGTTCTAGTGGTGTATTGCTGTCTTGTATAGTTTGTAGCCAGGCTATGCTTAGGTTGGTTTTTATGCTAATTTCAGCCTGTTGTAGTAACATAATTATTTTGTATATATTAATACCTTTGTTGGGTCCTTCAATAATGGGCTAAGGGTGTTGTAGTATGCTAGTAGTTGACCAGAGGTTGTTTTGGAGTTGTTGAAGCCTAATATGAGTAGTGATGCTAAGCATAGAGCTGTTGTTGATTCTAAGTAGGAAATTGCTAGTGTCGTGCTGGAGCTGTATATCCCAGATGTTGCGAATATTGTAGATATTGTAATTAAGTATTGTGCTGTTAGAAATTGACCAATCTAGGTAAGCTTTATGCTTGGCAATAGTAAGATATATGTCTAGCATTTTGAGACATATTGATTGTAGAATAACAATGTTATAGATCCTGTATTCCACTGTAGGAATTATAACCATGTTGATAATGTAGGTTATTTGTTTGTCTGTTATCTTTTTGGTACTAGCTATATATGCCAAATTGAGAGCTTCTTCTTGAATTAGTTTGACCTGTTTAGTGTGTTTATTGTTAAGTGTAAACCAGCATTCTAGGAACTTGAAAGGCTGGTTAGAAGGTGTTGATACTAGGTTTGTTTGTAAGAATAAAATATTAGCTGTTGTTTGGTTGAATATGAAGATAAATTTAGAGGGGTTAACTTGGATATTGGCTATATTGTAGAATGATGAAGCTGTTTCTATTATTTTTTCCAGATTGTTTTTAGATTGGGCTATCCAAAGGGTGTCATCCATATAGGCAAGCACTGATATTGAACATTGTAATCGCTTGGTCTGAAAGAAGGTTGGTAAGAATTCTAATAAGCTGTTGAAGCATACCGATTCTTTGTAGAGATTTTAGAAATAGACTAAAGTTAACTAAGTCATAGGCTTTACTTATGTCTTGTAAGAGAATCTATAGCTAATTGGAATTGCATATTGCATTTTCTATAATATCGTTAAGGATATGGATTGGAATAGAGGTAGAGTTGCCTGGTAGTGCAACATAGTTGAAGAGAGATAGAATTTTATTTTTGGAGAGAATCTTGTTAAGACAGTTGATAAGAAGCTTGGTATAGATCTTCTTGATATGGTTTGATAAGGCTTATAGGTCTAGTGTTGGCCAGGTTGCTATCAAAGATTGGTTTTTTAGATATAAAATAGATTCTTCCTTCTTTCCATTATTTTTGAATTGTTTGAGAAGAAAGATATCAGTTAAGGAGAGAAGTTATTTCTTTAATGAAGCTGGAACCTGCATGTTTAAACATTTTATAGCTTATTCCAGAGGGTTCACAGGCTTTGTTATTAGGCATCTGGCTAAGAGTAGTAAGTATCTCCTCTTGAGAAAAGTCTGTAAGTGCTTCTGAGTACCAGTTTTGCTAAATGTATGGTTTAGGGTTGTATTCTGTTTGCCAGTGTGAGTTGAATATATCTTGGTCGATTGTATGCAAAGCAGTCCAGTTACTTGTATTTATATTGGGCATTTGTAAGGTATTAGTGAGGAGCTTTGTCTTGCCCTTTACCTTTGGTTTAACTAGAGTATAATTTAGAAGCACATTGCCATCCAGCACTCAATTGTTTCAAATTTTTCTTGCATCATTGCTAAGATTTTTCCTACTTTGTTACTCCGTCTTTTTAACTTCAACTTGTTTTTCTTTTCTATTTCCCAGCACTTCTCTATTTGAATATGTTGCTACTATCTCTTTTGAGTGCTTTTGTTCATATGATCTGATGTTTTTTAAATTTCTGAGGGTTTTTCTAGTATTACTATATAATCTGGAGCTCTTGCTATCTCTATAGTTATATCTGACATTACTAGAATTACTTGAAGTACTTCTTGTTCTTTTTGTTTTGAATCCTTGGTTGCAATATTTCTTTTGTTGCTTTGAATACCAGTTATAACCTTCTTTACTGGACTCTTTTCCTAAAAATCTATTCTGATTTTCCTTGTTAGATACGCTTCTGAATACCTCGTAATTCTTTACACTATTCTACTTTATTTTATTATTATAATAATATGGCGTTGCAGTTTCAGCTAGCTGTAAGTCTTTTAATAAAGCAAAATATACGTATGCTATGCCTCTTTGATTATCATTACTATAATTAGAAATCCAGACCATTTTTGCTTAAAATCTTTGTAATTGACGAAAAAGAGCTACTTCACATACAAGGTATGGTACTTGTTTTAATATTAATCTGAACTCTTTTTTACCCTCTAATTTATTTGTGTCAAACTTTTTAGTAACAGCCTACTTGTTTTTCCTTCCTCAAATAGTAAAGCCCAAGCCTTTTCTAATAATTGCTTTTTCTCCTTATTTATGCATATAACTTTTATATATACAGCTTTGGAGTTTTTTAGCTCTTGCCACTTAAGTACTTCTGATATACTATGATATTTTAGATATCTATTAATTCTAGCAGCATTTGTCAAAGATGGCAGATCCCAGATAGTCATATGTATTTTGAGTTCTTCTTTCTTTTGGTCATGTTTTTCTTTATCATTTACTACTGATATGTTTTATGCCAGCTTGTTTTCTGGTGCCCAGATCAAGCTATGAATATCTTTTTCTTTTTTGATGTCTATCATCTTATTTTTTACACTCAACAACTCTTTCTTTTTGAGTAGAAAGACCCACTCACTGACCATCTTGGTGCTATGATCTACCTGTTCACACTCTGTATATAGTAGTGTTGCTTTTTTTTCTACATTTGGTGTATTATCTTCTTTGAGCGTATCTATTTCACTCTCATTTAAGTTTATCTCTGCTAGTCTGGTTCTAACCTTCTCTTCTTCTTTAACTTCAATCTTTGTCATATTGTCATCTTTTTCTTTTTTTCTCTTTAATTTTTCTGTTGTTTGGATAGTTTTATCCTCTAAGAAGTCTATTGACATCTTTACATGACTATTTTGGTTGTTTTGGGCTTGTGTCTTTTTTTCTAATTTTGTACGAGTTGAAATTTCTGTTACTTCTCCAAGAAAGATGAGTTCTTCTGTTGAGAGAGTTTTGTCTTGATTTTTTTTCACTTGTAACCAATTATAGCTATCTATTGCATTTTGCATTGTTGTAACAAATTCTGGGTTTTTAAATCCTAAGTAGTTTGTTATGTTTATATCTGCTTTAAGCATAATCCTTCTTTGCTCAGTATAAATTTCTTGCACCCTTTCTTGTGATGCTATTGCCAAGTCTTTAATTAACTCTACTTTTATAATTTTATCTATTTGTCAATTTATATTTGTTAGAATAGTTTCTTTTTGAGTTTATCTATATTGTTAGACTAGTTTCTGAGCTATATTTCTCTTATGTTCCTGCAAGTTAAATTAATTTTGTTGTACTTTGCTAATATTTTGTACTATCAAAGTTGCAGTAATTTCATTCTAGTTTTCTAGAATATTCGAGACACATAATGTGTTTGTTGTTTGTTTGTTATATTGTATTTACCTAATTTGGCTGTTTGTTGTATTTATTTGGTTATGTGTTTGTTTACTTCCAAAAGTGTTTGTTTGTTTGTGCCAAGTAATCTCCATTACAGGGTAAACAGTAATCCCCCAAAATTTCAAATTTCTCTAAAAATTTTTTCAAAAATTTAGTTTTTTGAATGTAGCTAAAGCCAGTGTCTTGCATGAGCAGAGATTTTCTAAGTAACTAGTGCTAATTTTCTTTTGTCCTTCATTTTTCTTAGGACTATTTTTGTTGTTTTCTTAGTACAGTTGTCTTTTTTCAGAAGTAATTTTGCTCTGGTTTTGGTTACAGTGATCTAAAAAAAACTAACTATTTTTAAACTATCATATGAAAACAGGTTTTATTAAACTATTTTAAAAATCTATTATTTATTTTTTTTAACTATTCTAAATCAAAAGTTAGATCTAAAATAATTTAAAATTTTAATTTTTTTTTTTATTTTCTTATAAATTTTTATACAATATAGCCTTTTCCCAGCTGTACTAAATTAAGTACAGCAAAATTTGTGCAAAATTCAAAAAAGCTTAAATATATTTATGCAAAATTTTTATTCATAAGTACTTCTAAAATTTGAAATAATAAATGTATTATATTTTAGCAAAATTTCAAATAAAATTATTAGTTTGCCATTATAAAATAATTTTTTCAATTTGTACTAAATTTAGTACAAAGTGCTAACGGATACCCATTAATATATACATTTCTGTTGATACTATCATATCCCAAAAAGATACATACAACACAAACTTCAAAATTAGAAGTTCATTCTTCTTATTATATTAATTATATATATATTATATAAATTTTTTACTACACCCCCAAAACTGGGTCGATATAAATTAAAGATCTTAAATTCTGGAATTTGAACTGAATCAGCAGCAATAACTTTATCAACAAATATACTGTATACTCAATAAATATATAGACATGAGATTAAGCCCATCACACTAGTAGTTAACAATGTTATATAAAAAATTTTTATATTGGTATAAAACGGATTTTTTAACCAAACCGGAATGAAATCAAACCGGAATTTTTCCGGGTCCCTGACAGTATAGTTCCAAAATAAGCACCCTTTTTTGCATGTAATGCTGGCCGAGATCATTATAATGCAGCCCAAAATTGGCATAGTGCGGGCCAAGGTTGCTTATTTTCGGGGGGTGCTTATTTTCCGATAAATTAATTGCAAATTTGTAATCTGACTCATTTAAAAGATCATACTAAAGCTGTTAGGATCTCAGTACATTAGCGATATTAAATTCTTTTCTAAAGTTTAGCATAGGAAATGTCTTATTCTGTCCATCACCAACCTGATAATAGGGCTTATTACTTAAATCTCACTTTATTCGATTGTTTTTTACTGAATAACTGAAATCACGTATCAGTCACTTTTTTTCGCCAAGGTTTCAACAAAGGAGTTACGAAGATCAAGTATGACTTACCAGATCAGTATAGTATGGAGTATGCCGAATTTTAAAATCGTACAATACTGGTGTTATATATAGCGTTAGGGTTAGCAATTATGGTATTGTTTTACAATTTCGATCCATACCAGACTGATTCGGGCCATTCGTATCATACTAATCTTCTACAATCCCTTCGAGCAGGATATGCATAATAAGCATGTTACACATAAATTTCATGAAATTCAATACAACATCCTACCATTGGACCGTTATTATATTTTTTTGTAATACAAACACCTGCACAGACATAATCATTACCTACGTACGTACATACGTACGAGGTTTCAGAAAATGCAGAGTCAAATCCTCTACAGATTACTTCAATAATTATGTGATCATTTTAATAATTTTAAATTTACTTTTCTTTAATCGTTATGTCAGTATTACATAATAGTACCATTTAAAACATGTTTTATTTGTCTAATTGCATTGCATATTTCATACTAATTTTTACATAATTTATGCGACATTTAATTTTAATTCAAATATATAACAAGAATTCTTGACTCAAAATATAAATTGAATTAATTCTATATATTTTAAATATTTAATTTTCAAACGGAGTTAAATCCTTTTTCGTAAGCAAAATGGATGAACTCACAAATTGAAATTTTTTTTTATTAGAGTGATTTTGACAATGGCACAAATGGAATTGCATTAATTTTCTATCTTTTAAAGGTAACTGATGGAAGTACTAGAGGGGTCGAACTTTAATGAAATTATCAAAAACTATAAATGGTATTGAGTAACATTGTGGCATCTAAATTTATACAGTAACGGAGACCTAAATTTAGTGCAACATTTTGTACACACAAGAGGGTGAATAGAAATTCGAATATGCAATATTTTTGTGGTAAAAAAAAATTGATGCACGTACATACGTGCGTGCGTGCGTGTATCAACTATACGGAGGATTAAGTTGCTAAATTTTCAATTCTAATGCACATATTCGGCATTATGCAGGATTGTCTGTATTATGCAAATTGTCCCGAATAAATAAAACAACGAAGACTATATTAACAATTCTGCGCATATGCCCACTCTTAATCAACTTAAAATATTTGTATCAGATAACCATTCAGCAATTATACGTATAACCTGTGATCTGAAAACAAAATTTATATATAAATGGAATAAATTTAGCTTAGTCCAACTAATTATAAAAATGATCTTTAAATCTAAATATCCCGATGTAACAATTCCTCAAGTCGGAATTTATCAATATGTGATTAGTAATCCGAAAAAAATTTCGGACGATAAAGTTATTTACGTGGATGGTATTACTGGTAAAAGTATTACTTACGGAGAATTTAAACATGAATCAAAAAAGTTTGCTGCAGGATTGCAAGATAAGTTAGATTTTAAACGTGGAGATGTATTGGCGATATTTTCACCTAATCAGGTACTCATTAATCTCTTTCATTAATTAAGTCGTTATTTTCTTTCAATTAATGATATATTTATTTTGTCAAGGTTGATTATCCTATTGTACTCTTGGGAGCGATTGCAGCAGGTATTATATAACTTTCATATAAATTAATAATACTATTATTGTTTTTCAATTTGTCATAAATTTATACATTTGTAGGAGGAAAAGTAACGACTGCTAATCCAAAATACAAAGTAACTGAATTATCGTATCAATTAATCGATTCGGGTGCATCAGTTCTTATTGCGCATCCAGATTTTCTTGAAGTTGCTATTGAAGCTTCAATCGAAGCAAAAATACCCACATCTAGAGTATTACTGTTTGGTGATGAAGAAATAGAGGAATATAAACCTTATCGCTCTATTTTAATTAATGATCGTGAAATCGAGCCGGTTTCTTATACTCCTGAAGAAGCAAAAACAACAACTGCTTATCTACCTTATAGTTCTGGAACAATTGGAAAGCAAAAAGGTGTCGAAATTACTCACACAAACATAGCTGTTAATTTGGCTCAGTTAGCTAGCGCAGATTGTAAACTTGGTCCCCACAGTATAATTATGGGAATTTTAGTATGTCATATAAAGGATTCTTTTGAGATCTTTAAATAATTTATTCAGAATAATCATTAATCATTGCTTTAAAAATAGCCATTTTTCCACATTTATGCGTTAACAGCCCTTATTCATGCGCCTTTAACTCATGTAAGTTTTCATATTATTTGATACTGCTTCATCACTAAACTAGAAAATTTATCTAAGAATTATACGTATGTTAAAATTATAGGGTGCTACTGCAGTCATTCTTTCAAGTTTCAATGTAAAAACATTTTGTGAATCAATTCAAAAATATAAAATTAACCATATTTATGCAGTTCCGCCAATTATACTTAAACTTATCGATGATCCATTGGTTCAAGAATTTGATTTATCAAGTGTGAATAAAATAATAAGTGCTGCAGCACCATTAAGTGATAAATTGGAAAAAAAATTTTATGAAATGTTTAAAATACAAATTTATCAAGCTTATGGTAAGAATTTTTATTGTTAGGTCGTTTGAAATAGCGACTCTCATTATGAATATTCTTATTATAAAAAAATTAATTTTTTTTTTCTTTCAGTACAAATACAATATTGATAATAATTAACTTTTAATTATTTATATGATATAATAATAAAGGTCTTACTGAAACGTCTCCGCTACTACTTCATTCTGATACAACAAAGGATGCAGTTCCAGGTATTATCAATAAACGGTATGTTTGCTATTGTATATTTCATAGTTTGCTAAGCGATACATTTTTAATAGGATCTATTGGTATTCTTGCTCCAAATTTGAAAGCCAAAATATTGTCAGAAGATGGTCACGGTAACTATAAATATTTGTAACTGTTTCTCATTTAAAATAAAAATAAAAATTTATCATTTTAAATCTTAGAATTGGGGTACAATGAACCCGGAGAATTGTGGGTTCATGGACCAAATGTTATGAAGGTACGTAAGTAGTGTGGTGGAACTATTTTAACGATTTACTAGATATGTATCATTTAATTATACTCTGTATTTGTACTTGTACTAAAAATCTTGTACTTTTTGAATAGGGTTATCTTAATAATAAAGAAGCTACAGCTAATGTCATTGACAAAGACGGATTTTTAAATACTGGGGATATTGTATCTGTTGACGAGCAAGGTATATTTATTACTAAATAAAAATTTATATTTGTATGTTTATATTAATTATAAATTTGATTTTTCATAAAGGAAACTTTTTTGTTGTTGATCGAAGAAAAGAATTAATAAAATACAAAGTAGGTACAGTATATACAACTATAAATAACAATTATTACTTTCAGATTATTATGTTGTTGAATTTATGCTAACCAAAATTAACTTTTACAGGGATTTCAAGTGGCACCTGCTGAACTGGAAGCAGTTTTGCTCACACATGATGCAGTTTCTGATGCAGCGGTAATAGGATATTATTATGAAGAAGAAGCAACCGAAATTCCTATAGCGTATGTCTCAATTAAAAGTGGTTATGAGCAATCTCAAGCTTTAGCGAGGGAAATTCAATCTTTTGTAGATGGAAAAGTTGCACAGCATAAAAAATTAAGAGGTGGTATATTGTTTATTGACAGAATTCCAAAAAGTGAGTCTGGCAAAATTCTAAGAAGATTATTAAGAGAGAAGTTAAAGAATGATAGAATGAATTAATTTAATGAATTAATTTAATAAATCTTTTTAAATTTTCAAAGACGAATTATTTATGAAATCATAAATTACACTTCATTAATTTTTTTATATTTCTTATCCTCTTATTTAGTATTATGTAATATCTGTTCAATTGATCATATAATAAAATTAATGTTTAATATCGTATTTATTCCGAGAAAAATCTCGCATTTCAGATATATTAAAATTAATATTCGAGTAAAAAAATTCAGTCAAATTCTAAAGAATAAGCCCATTATTTCATCTATACTTTTACAATTATATCTAATACAGTACCAGGAACTTTGTTTAATAAGGTAGCTATTAGATGTTGTCACGGAACTGAGAACAACGTATTTTACAAGAATTTAAAGTACAGCATTCATTTTATATAATTCATGACAATGTTTAACAATTCATAATCCAGTAATTACTAAACGATAAAAAAAAAACAAGTTTCCGAAACGATTTTAATTAATCGATATTTAAATATGTAAATAATTCAAATGTTTAAATTCATGTCTCGTAAATTTCTTCTAAAATTGTCAGTAATAAAATATCGATATATGCTAAGAGGTGTAATTATTATAAGGTCAAATATACATTGGGAGCAAATTTTAATAAAAAAAAAAACAAAAAATTTACTTTGCTTCACTTATTTGTTCCTAAATTCGGAAGATACATCTTAGAAAATGCAGAAATATAAATATTTACTTACGAAAAAATAGGCAAACGAATCTAAAAATAATGAATAAAATCCAGCGTACGCACGTATTGCGCAGGAAGCCTAAAAACCTCAATCACTTTATATGAAATAAACACACTGGAGATAGGCTAAAATTAGTAGCGGCTTATTTGCAGGTAAAATAGTTACTATTAGGTATTGTCATATTATTTCTAGGATGCATCGTTCCTGAAAAAGACGGACCTTGTAAATTATAACTGTGGTAACACCCAATCAAATTTCTTGATCAGGTGTAGCGTAGATCATATGATGTTTGTTTACATCTGACAGTAAGTAATTACGTCATTTTTGGCCCTTCATTTCCACTATCTGAAAAAGAGTCGTTTATTATGGCAAATACTTATGATATCAACTTTCTCAATGCGATGTTTACGGCTATAATGCCGGGTTACACCTTTGTATCAGAAAAAGAATATTATGAGAGAAAAAATTCACTTATTCAACAAGAAGGAAACACCTATAAGCCCATTGATATATATACTTTTCATCAGTGCACAACTGTTGATAAAATTAATAAAATTAAAGAAATTGAGAAAAATGACCGAAATACTATGCAAATTTTTATAAAAATTCTTACCGGGGAAAGCATTACACTTGGTTGCAATGAGAGTGACACTATTGATCAGGTGAAGAAAAAAATTCAAGACAAGGAAGGCATCCCATCTGATCAACAACGACTTATTTTTGCCAGTATGCCGTTGGAAGGAGAGAAAACACTTTTTTACTATGGTGTTATAAAAGGATGTACATTACATTTAGTTTCAAATCTTGGTGGTGGTGGAAATATAATTAGTCATTTGAATGCTGATTTTTTAGACCCACGTTACAATTATGACTTTTCGAATGTTAATGATAAATATAAGAAATTTATCCGCGGAGGAGTTGAGTATCGAAGACCATGTGGATGGAAACGTATTGCCTTAAAAGTTGCTGGAAAATATGATAATGGTAGTAATGAATGGCTTGGTACTGATATAAATGCTTGACCAGTATCGTATCATGGTACTAATAAAGATAGCGCAAAATCAATCACTGAGGAAGGATATTCATTAAGTAAAGAAAAGAGATATCTTTATGGACATGGTATTTATTCAAGCCCTGAATTGAATGTTGCTAAATCATATGCCAAAAAATTTGAGCATGAAGGAGATGAATATTTAGTAGTAATTCAGAATCGAGTGAATCCTAAGTGTTTGAAGATAGTCAATAATGGTAAATATTGGCTTACCGAGGGGGATAAAAACACTAGGCCATATGGAGTTTGTTTCAAAAAAAAATGAATCACTACACTTTGCTCTTAAAAAGGTAATTAACTGTATCTATTGATATCGCAATAATAGACGAATATATGAATAAATTTACGAACTTAAAGATTTAACTATTCAATTGGTTTTCATATATTATTAACACTGCTTTTTATGATATAAAAAGTAATATAAAGCAATTTATTATTCAATTAGACCAACCGAATTATAATTAAGCAATATTATACATGTATATGCGAAATCGGCTAAGAATAGTTTTGGAAGTTAAGCAGTATATTTATAAACTTGACAATATTGGTATAAAATGGTTTTGCAAATTAAATGCATTTTATCATCATTAGTATTCATGCAAAAAATTTTTACAAATTGGTTTATATTAAAAATAATAATTTGAAAAGTAACTTTTTTGCCAAGATCTTGGTAGCTTTTTCCCTATCAATGCTTATTTGATTACGCGAAGATTTAAAGTGTTTAAACTATTATTATTTTTTTTCAGAGTCTTTATTACTCTATTACCATTCCTCGTTAAGAACAAATAATGTCAATGTGTTATTTCTGTAAAACTGCAAAATTTTTCCTTCTCTAAAATTAAATTTATTTAAAACAAGGCCTCTATAATAGTATAGCCTATTTTATTACCAGTTGATTAAACAAAGGGTTTAAGCCAGATAAAAAAGTGTTTTGAAAAGAGCTTCCACTGATGCCTTTGTAGCCTCGAAACCAATTTGAAATTTTAGAAGATCTAATGGAATTAGAATACCATTAATACAAAGAGTTTGATTAAAACTAAGTTTTAAAGAAATTAAAGTAAAATATTACTGAAACGCCTGCAATTGTTTTTTTATCTTGGAAACCTACCACACTTAAATTGGATGGGAGCCCTAATTCTTCCCCCCAGTTGTGATTAGGTACATGAAATCTCATTAATGCTGCAAAATTGAAAATATCGTGTTTATTTCAATAAAAAAAAGATTAAAATAAAAAAATAAAATAAAATTTATTAAGTAAAAGTTTCCTTGATTACAGATTATATAAATGTGTGTCTTTAATAATATTTGCTTGTAAATTATACAGTTTAAATTTTATTTTGATATAATTATTAATGCAAAAAAATAGTACATTGAATTACATATAACGTTTCTAATGATTAATTTCGCTTTGGCATTATTCTTGTGTAATCTAGTTCTAGTCCGGACTTTTTACAATTTAATCAATGATAACTATATGGTTTAAGAGAAATTAAGGAGTTTTGAATAATAAAAAAAGCATGTATTGAATGCTTAACCTGTATAAAGTAAAGGGAAAATGGAAACATAAAGAGCAGGATATGGATGATGTTCGTGAAATGAAAGAGAATGCCGTAGATCGCAAACAAAATCTAAAAACTTATGGATAATACCGAAGAAGAAGTCGCATTAATGGATTTTAATTATAAGTTTTTCAGATTTAACTAACAACTAAGAAAACAACATCAATGTTTTACAAACTTAATAGCAAGCTCTGCGAAAAAGTGATGAATACTCTATGTTCCTCACATTTTTAAAAATGTGAGAAATTTCTTCTATCGCTTGATAATACAACTTCCAATATCAATTAATTCAAGTTCTTGACAACGATAATATTCTGAAGGCAACGAATCAAATAAAGATAAAATCGACATAGATTTAACTTACAGAGTCTTGAACAACCCACTTACCCACCTATTACACTAACTTCCTCTTCTACAAATGAAGAACTATGGTCAGAAATTAAATTACTTAATAATAGAGTTGAATATTTGGAATCAGAACTGGAACTCTATAAAAATCCTGGTACCAGTCCTTTGCGGCTGGTGCTTAAGTACCCCTTGCAGCATCGTTCAAATCAAACTAATCATTATTCAAATCAAACTGAAGAACCAGAGGCAGATGAAAGACAGGCAAAAAATCAGCAGCCAAGAAAAAAGCGAAAAACTATGCCTTTTTCTCGGCTTCTTACTGATGAACGTTTGTTGTAAGAAGTGGAGAACAAGCAGAAAAAATAGCCAATGAAAAGAAGCAAAAAAAAGAGTTAGTCACCCAATGACGAGTAGCACAGAAAACTGAGAAGGTGCAAAAACAAGAAATTCGTAAGCAAAAAAAGGAAGAAAAAGAGCGTAAAAAAGTGGAACAACAACGTATTAGAGAAGAAAACCAGGTTAAAAAAAAAAGTGTGCAAAGAAAAGTGGTACTACCTGATTATATGTCTTGCGCCATAATTGGTCATTATCTTGACGATCACAATTTCCAGTATAAGGTTTTTGTACTTAGACAAAATTTTTTTTTTAATAAAAAAATTTGATTTTTAAACAAAAAAAAAAACTTATTTAAAGTTAAAATAAACTTACTTTGTTAAAATTCGACAAATATTTAAGTCAATTTAATAAAATTGTCCTATTGGCATATTTAACTACGCTATAATACCCATATCTACCTTATTATTAGAAAATAAAATTTAAAATCGTAAAACTTTATACTTACGGTCTAATAATTTAATAGAATTGATCTATATTATTAGAAAAGCAAATTTAAAATCGTATATGATATTTTTAAAGTCAACACTTACTCACTAGTAATATAATGAAGAGTATAAATATGTAAATAGAGAATTATTGTAAACGATAATTCTAGAAACGATGTTTACACATACGTGCTAGCAGCCAAAGTTTAGAATAAATATTTATTATTAGAAAAGTAAAATTTAAAATCATATAAACATTTTAGAACCTATACTTACTTTCTAGTAATTTAATAGAATTAATAGAAAAGTAAAATTTAAAATCGGATAAACATTTTTAGAACTCTATACTTACACTCTAGTAATTTAATAGAATTATTAGAAAAGTAAAATTTAAAACTATATAAACATTTTTTAAAATACTGTACTTACAATCTAGTAATTTAATGGAATAAATAAATATTATTAGAAAAGTAAATATCAGAGATGATCTTTTTAAAAGTCTATACTTACCGTCTAATAATTTAATAGAAAAATGTAAATATGTTAATAAATCGTAAAGTAATAATTCTAAAAACAATATTTATACATACTCGCTAACAGCCTGATATTTAAAAATTTAGAAATAAATATGTATTATTAGAAAAGTAAAGTTTAAATCATATATGATATTTTTCATAGAAGAGTATAAATATGTTAATAGAGAATTATCATAAGCTTGTAATTCTAGAAAAGATGTTTATACATACATGCTAGCAGCCTAATATTTAAAGTTCGGAAATAAATATGTATTATTAGAAAAGTAAAACTTTAATCATATATGATATTTTAATAGAAGAGTATAAGTATATAATAGAGAATTTTCATGAAATGATAATTCCAGAAACAATGTATATACATACCCACTAACAGCCCAATATTTAAAGTTCAGAAATAAATATGTATTATTAGAAAAATAAATTTTAAAATCGTATATGATAATTTAATAAAGAGTATAAATATGTTAATAGAGAAGATGCTTATAAATGTTTATACTTACTGTCTAATAATTTAATATAAGAATGTAAATATGATAATATATCGTAAAGTGATAATTCTAGAACTGATGTTTATACATACTCGCTAACAACCCAATATTTAAAAATTCAGAAATAAATATGTATTATTAGAAAAGTAAAATTCAAATTGTATATGATATTTTTAATAGAACTGTAAAATACTATATGTTAATAGAGAATTATCGATTCTAGAAATATATGCACTAATAGTCCAATATTTAAAAGAAATATGTATTATTAGAAAAGTAAAATTCAAAATCATATATGATGTTTTTAATAGAACAGTAAAATATGTTAATAAAGAATTATCAATTTTAGAAACGATGTTTATATATACGCACTAATTGCCAAATATTTAAAAGTTTAAATAAATATGTATTATTAGAAAAGTAAAGTTCAAAATCATATAACAATTTTTAGAATGGTCTAATAAATTCTTGATATCTGGCATGATGTGACAGATACATGGGTATTTGATAGGATGATAGCAACGCACATGGCCAAAGGCCACATGCTTTTGCTATCATCCTGTCGAATACCCATGTATCTGTCACATCATGCCAGATAACAAGTTTATCCGTCAGGTATGATGTATACACTAATGGAACAATATTACTGTCTTCCTCCTCTATAATCACGCAGTTCGTATCATGTAAATTGTGTGATTGTATAAAGGTTTTTACTATGATGTGCTTATAAAGAAGTATTTTTTTATAAGTTTATTAGTAAAATGTTGCAGGCATTGGCGTGATTATAAAAAGGGTTTTACTATAATGTAATTATATAGGAGGTGATTATATAGGAGGAAGACAGTATTGCCAAAAATTTTGTAATCAATTAGTTGTCAACTTTTCAATTATTCAATTTTTATTTGATTTTAATATAAGTTGCTAAAAATTTTTCAATTGATTAGTTGTCAACTTTTCAATTAGTTGCAATTTTTAATTTGTAACATTACATATATATTATACATTATTTTTACAAGAATTTTTGGTACATCTTTGGTAACTTTTTTCTAACTAGTACCTGTTATGCTGTTATTACCAAGTTTATATTTCAAGCTACCTTTTAAGGTACTGCCATAATCTGATCAGTATCTCAAGCTACAATCTTCCTAATTAGTTATCCTCTACTATATATATTCTAGGGTTTTTTTTCTGTAGTGTTTTAGTTCCTAAAAGCTATATTAACCACCTTGAGTAAGACATACCAAGTTTTACAGTCTGATATAGTTGTATTTAACCTCTATTTATCTTACTATTGGTTATTATATTCCATAATATTTGCTTATCCTGACTTTGAGTACCTTCAGATCATTGAATAGTAGAGTATGCCTATTTGCTAGATGTTATATATTTCACATATATATCTATCTAGACTTTAGTAATCTACTTTATAGCTCTACTAGGACTCTAGAAATTTTAAAGTAGGTAGTATAGCAAAAGAGAGTAGATTTTTTGGGCCAAATATGTCTAAATTCTGGTCAAAATCAATTTTTAATTTTGACCAGAATTAAGACAAATTCGGCCCAAAATCTACACTCTTTTGTCCTATCACCTATTTTAAAATTATTTAAAGTCCTGCTCTACCCATACACTAGAGGTTAGGGAGAACTCCAAAGATCTCTAATACAACTTAAATCTAATTTTGTATAAAGTTTGTATAATTTTAGCCAAATAGATATATAAAATAGAGCAAAATTTAAAAATTTACTATATAAAATGCAATATTTGATGAATTTTTATACAAAATTTTTTTTTTAGGGGTTGTTTAAATCCAGGTCTATTACAAAATTGTTTGATGATCATTGATCATCAGGTAATTATAGAATTTTTTTTTTTTTTATAAATTCAGCAATTATACCAAAACTTTATTAGATATAACGCACTTGACTATACTATCTCATATGACTGTTTAAAACTGAAACACTGGCTCTGAACATTTAAAATTACAAGTTTTAACTGGCCTAGTTACTTAAAAAGCACTTATTCCTGACCTGCTATAGTAGTTTTCACCTTTTTACATACTCTTTCTGCAATTGAAAAAATATATCTCTTAATTTGTATTGCAGGCAAATTTGTCTGCAAACTTTTTAAAATTTTAATTTTCTTAATAAAATTCTAAATATTGATTTTAGCTATATATTTTCTAAGTAAAATATTTAATTTTAGATTTGTTTTATAAACTTTGTTAAGAAA
>CAJVPY010000843.1:0-22907 GCA_910591965.1 Dentiscutata erythropus
TCCTGCAATTTTTATTGGCTCCGAGCCTAATTTTTGTAGATCCTTAGCCCGGGATTTTCTTGACATAAGGGAATCCCATAAATGCATATTTGCACCATATAAAAAGTGCATAATTAGTGTTAACCAAAATTGGTTATATTAAAGTCTAAGCCGGAGGGTTTACATCACCCAAATTTGCCGGTCATATGACTTATAAAAAGTAAGATATCGTGACCTAAATAAAAAAAAAGAGATGGAACAATAATTATGAGAGTCAGTGTATACGGGCCGGGATTTATGCTACAACCTTTTACCTTATATACTGTATTCCCAGCATCTCTCACATTTTCTATTCAAAGCTTTTCCTCCCGAATTACTTTCTCACATTGGTACCGACCATTGTCTCCATGGGTCAGGTCGTCACCTTACACCGATCCTTGCTACCTGCACCACGGCCCTCAACCTAGGACTGGGAGGTCTAGTACTTAAATGTTCGATGGTGGTCTTATAATATAAAATATATAATATATATATATTTTTTAAGGTGAGGCCTCTATTGTATTAGTTTTAAAAAATTAATTTTATAACTTTTATTTTTACAAATTAATACAGTACTTTGTTAATCAAATCAATTTTTATACAAACTTAACTATAAACTGCTTTGATAATACATCTAGCATTAATATTTTTTAATTTGTAAATAAAGCAAAATCAGGCTTTTTTAATGTAAAGAGTACCCAATACACCCTAATTTTATTGTTATATATTTGAAAGATTTGATTCTTTAACAAATACAATACAGTATATATACTACAAAGGTATTATTATGAAACATGATCGTGCATTATTGTCACATATAAGATCTGTCAAGGACCAAAATTCTGAAATTAATAATCAAGCGACTAAGTCAAGTCGAATTTTTAAGATCACTATTGCAAATTAACAACCTATTTAATCAACTAAATTGTCACCTCATTATGATTGTAAACATGAGCAAATGTAGAAACTACAATGATTTTTAATTATTTTATTAAGCTATATAACAAATGAGAATATGCATTACTATGTAATATTTTTTTAAAAAAATATATGCGTAAACATTAATTTAATAATCCCATATCCTCTAAGAATTTTTTTTTTAAAAGAAAAAAAGAAAAAATAAAAAATAAATCCGAATAACGATCATAGAAATTATAAAATAAGTTAATGAGTTGTGAGAAAACTCCCAAATTAAACATTAATTTGTAATCTAGAAAATTTCTTGCCATGAAACGTTATAAGGCGTTTTATAAATCTTCCGAGTGATTTTAATATAGAAATTCTTGATATAGAATGCTAAGTTTGCTTTTTTGTTTTTTTTTTTTTACAGTTACCATAATGGCAAAAATTTAACTTCCATAGGGTCGTTGTTGAAAAACCCATTGACTATTATTATTTTGAAATGGTTGTGCATTGAGAGTCATTTGCTGCTGTGTCACTGGTTGACGAACAACAGAAGGACGTATTCTGTAAAGCTGCGCCATTTGAGACATTTGAGACATATTCAATTGTAATTGTGGCGTTTGCTCTGGAATAATCCCTTGCATTTGCTGATTTATGGAAAATTGTGGTTGAACTACAAAGCCCTGATTATTTCCTATTATTTGCTGTTGCAACATCACATCAACTGGTTGTTGTGAGTTACCAACTTGTACTTGGGATGTAAATCGCCTGGGCATCATTTGAGGATTAGTTGCTTGATTCATTATCTGATTGTTACGTAAATGATGAGCTCGTAATTGTTGTAACAACATTCTTTGATTAAATGCACTTATATTTTGTTGTGGATTATTTTGCGCAGATGATAGTTGTATACCATTATGAATAGGATGCTGATTGGCTACTGTTCCAGATGTTATTACAATAGAAGGCTGAGGAGATTGATGACCTTGAATTTGCCCAGGAGAACTTATAGGTGTATTTGGTGTAGATCGTTGAGAAGGTTGTGTAATTTGAACTTGTTCTGCTGTTTGCATAGGTGTTGAAGGAGCAGATGTCCTTGAAGGCTGTGCAGGAGATTTCATTTGAGTTACCGGAGATCTTTGTACAGGGCGAATTTGAGTTTGTTCCGTTAATTGTATAGGAGTTCCAGGTGCAGACTGAGAAACAGGTTGTATCTGATTTTGAACTTTAATGGAATTATTTTGAGCAGGTATTTGGGTTGGTCGGGCAGCAACAATAGCAGGGTTTTGGTTTGGTGGTTGCCTTGATGATTGAGGAGACATTGTCGGTTGCATTCCTTGCAATGACATTACCATATTAGGTTGTAATTTTACAGAATTAGGAGCCTGTACAACTTGGGTTGTTGCGATACCTTGCCTTGGTTGTTGACGAATTAACATTGGTGATGTAATCTGTACAGCTTGTTGGGTAGGCATTTGAACATTTATTGGCACATGATTTGGGGTTGCTTGAACAGCCATCGGCTGATTTGAAAGTTGTATCATTCCTTGCATTGAAGTTTGTGGAGATGTAATCTGAACTATCGGACGATTTTGAATTGGTGGACGTGTTTGTGGTAGTTGTATAGATTGAGTATTTTGTGTTATCTGCATTGGAGTTGATCCTTGGACCATTTGTGGTGGTTTTGCGATAGGAGGTCTTATAGATTGTTGAGGAAGTCTTTGTTGCAACGTTTGTATAGCTACTTCAGAACTTGATGGCATTTGTGGAAGTCGTGATGGTGGACGCGCACGACGCTGTGGTGGACGTGGAGGTGGAGGCATTGATGAAGATTCAGTAGCATGTCTTTTCATTACGGCTGCCGTATGGAGATCAAAAATTGATGTAATTTCAATTTTTTTGCCATCATCATTAGTGTATTCAAGTGCAGAAGACTTGTTTTCAGAAGCAGGTTGTTTATCAAGAAGTTCTAATAATTGATAAGGTTCTCTCTTATCAGCATTATTAAATAATTCGTTCTGATTTGATTCTTGAGAAAATTCCTCTGCTAATTGAACAATTATGTTGGCGTGAAGTTTATTAGATTGTTCAGAATCATCTAGCAATGTGTTGTTCATCATATGTAGGATGACAAATGATTTCACGAATGTTTCATAATCAGCAGTATTTTCAAGTTCACATCTATTTTATGATAAATAAGTTGATAAATAAGTTAATAAATAGAAACTCAACTAAAAAAATTAAAATAAAATAATATATACTTGAGGGTCGGTTTACTATCATCTAGTTTAGAATTATATCTTTGACATAATTTTGGAGGCTGAGTGTGCTCGCCACTTTCCAGCAGATCTTTTTCTTTGACCTCATAAAAATTGACTTCATACTTGTCATTATTATCTCGATATATGTATACCAAAGTGTAAAGATGATGCTTATTCTGATCTGAAATAACAAAAAAATAGATAAATAAATATGATAATGTATTTAATATTGTTAAAGGTATTAATACGATACTTACCTATTGGATCAGTATAATCTCTTTGAAATTCTATAGTCCTTATAAGAGGTGGTTTAGGAATAGATGTAGTTGCACGTACTGTTATTAATAACAAAAAGAAAGAAAATGATTATTTGAAATGTCGGATGAATTATAAAGTTAAATTGTGATTGATAATATATATTTTCCTTGTTCAGAGAGAGATTCTGATTCAGCTCTATTCTTTCCTTTACCAATTACATGCTGATTATTTTCAGAAATTGCATTCTCACTACGAAAATATTTTATTTGATTATATGTTGGAGTAAATTCTTTGCCAGTACGCTGATAATTGAATAAAAATAATTGAATAAAAAATGTAAAGTTATTTACAATATGAACATTAAACCAATTAATAAAAAAAAATTGA
The DNA here is from genome assembly GCA_910591965.1 of Dentiscutata erythropus. Taxonomy (NCBI): domain Eukaryota; kingdom Fungi; phylum Glomeromycota; class Glomeromycetes; order Diversisporales; family Gigasporaceae; genus Dentiscutata; species Dentiscutata erythropus. Next base: position 3,828 of record CAJVPY010000843.1, read on the forward strand.
TTAAGCGTACTTCGTCCATCATATACAACATCTTTTCAAGTTTGACGCGCTTGGCATCCTCTACTTCAACTTCATATGAATTAAGCTTTCGTTTTTTCTTTTTTAATTTTCTATGTGTGGGTTTCACATATGTATCATTGGTGGCTTGATCGCAATTAGGATCCAAATCAAGCTGCGGATGTAGTGCAAGCTTTTAATGAATTGAATTTGATTAAAAGAATTTTAATAATTTATTATAATATCAGGGAAAAAAAGAATAATGTAAATTTTATATATAAAGTTGACCTTACAAGCAATTTTGATTCTAATTGAATGGCTTGTTCATAGGTCCATAAGCCACCTGTCTCTTCGTTTAATCGTAAAATTTCATCCCAAAGAGATGTTTGATTATGTTTCAACTTTGACCTCTTGCCATTGCACTTTGGTTCCTGTCGGTGATCCCGGAATTCGACCACGACGAAACCTGGAACACAATCAAAAAAATAAAATAAAAAATTAGTATACGCCATTTAAATTTTAACTATAAAGGATGTATATAAATAATAATATATATTTGCCATCATAAAATTTATACTTGGCTACATTTAACTCCGAAGTACCATCCTAAAACAATGATAAAAAAAAAGATAAAAAAAAAAGAATTCAACAAATTCCTACGAACTATACTTAGAAATCAATAAATTTATTATATAGCAATTCTATCAAACTTTTTTTCTTGAAAAAAACATACTAAATTTTTGAATTCTACACGTTTATCATAAACATGAGCGTAAAGAGAAACTTGCGAGTTATCGAGATTTTCCGATAGCTGATTTGACATTTCAACTCCTGACTACTACTTAGTCAAATACCAAATAATAATAATAATAATAATAATAATAATAATAATAATCAAGGTATTTTAGGCAAAATTCTTTTCACCATGAAAGTTCGACAGAAAATTATTTTTTGAACCATTCGAGATCTATAAGGAACCCTTTTTACGTTTGGGAAACCATCAGTTCATTATATAAAGTTGACTGTAGCACAAACCGGAATCTTTATACTATTATGTCACGTGAAAGAATATTCTATGATATACAGTTTTAGTAGAGTATACATGGATTAATTGGATTAATATCCTGATACATAATTATTCCGGTTTGTTTGTAGTGAGAGTCTTTGCAGCTGTAATATAAGCTGTAATATATCATTATTTCTCCGACATATGTACTCGGGGTATTCCCCTAGTTCGTTTTAGTACCTGGGGTACACGTATCTGGCATAGGAGGGATACATTGTACGGATAAGAGTATGTTTTATTATGTTTTCCCCGTGTACAGAATAGCATGAATATCATGATAATATCACACTTAGATACCCGGGCATAAATGGCCTCCCAAACCGTTGCAGAGTACGGTACTCATGTCGGAGAAATACGATTATGAGAAAGTTAATTTTTTTAATTTTTTTTTTTTTGAATCTTTCTTTTATGTACTGTATACACTTTATATGTATACACTTTATTGTTCGATCAACTTGATCAGCTTTTTAAACATGGCTGATCACTTTGTCATGACGCTCCTTTTGGAAGATTCATTTATATATTTGGCGATATAAACACGTAACAGCAGATAGTAAATATATATTTATATTTAAAATAGTATTTGTATTTTACAATAAATAACAATATAAAAAATTTTTTTTTTAAACTCCATTAGATGCATAAATGCGTAAATGACGATGTTTCACGAAAAATGCTGATAGAGTAAAAAGATCTTATCTTTCGTCATATCAGAGAATGTATAGTTTATTTATTTATTCTAGTTTTTAATCTCGAGTTTTATTTTTAAAAGGGTCATGTGATAAACTTTGTTACACTAAGTAGGTAATGCGTACGTGTAACAAAGCGACAGGTATAAAGGCATGTGTGATCCTGAGAATTTACATTACCGTTTTTTTTTCGTAAAATATAAACATCTTCGAGTTGTAATAATTTGTAATAAGAAAAAAAATGATAGAACTTAACCACGACTGCCTCTGGCAGATCTTCACTAATTTGGAACAAGATAAAAACTCTCTACACGCGGCAGTATTAGTTAACCATACCTGGTGTAAAGTTGCAATTCAATTTTTGTGGAAAAAACCATTTCGTTTCTTGTATACATGTCAGAAAGCATGTAAATGTTTGACTGAAGGTCGACATAAAAAAGCGAAAAATCTTCTTACGACTTTTATTACATGTATTGCACAAAATCAAGCATCATCAGCCATTAATATGCAAGACTTTGTAATATGGACTAATGCACCACGCACAGCCTTCGATTATTCACGTTTCTTGCGTCACATTGACCTTCATGATTTGTTTTTAGCACTTATGGATGGTGTTAAATATTTAATATCACACAAACATCTTGATTATGTAATAGCTTTCCAACACATCACCAAATTTCTTGCACCCGACGATAATTGGGAAAGCGCAGTCATTCAGGAAATGGCTCGTGATATCTGCAAGCTCTTGGTATCACATTGTTCTAATTTAAAGTGCTTATCAATTGACATGGCGAATAAACAATGGTCAAAAGAAAATCATCGATGTTCAAGTCTTCCAAACATTTCTTTCTGGATCACAGTTAAAGAAATACCAGAAGAACTTTTATTGATTCCAACATATCCAGGAGCCACTAAAAGCTTATCACAATTAGTAGAATTTTATTGGGGAGCTACACATTGGACATCAGAATTTTTGATAGCCTTATCAAAGGTTTCTAAAAGACTTCGAACACTTATAATTGACATGTCTAATTTCGGTAGAAATGAGAGTAATGATCATGCACGAAACTTGGGAACTTTAATAAAAGTGCAAACAGCTTTACAAGAAATTCAATTCATTAAATGTAAACCACGTGTTTTACCGTCAATCATGCAAGGACTTCGTACTCAAGCAAAATCATTGCGTTACTTTCATTTTCAAGGAATGGTAAAAGATTGGAGTGTATTTTCAGAACTAGTGCATTTAACCAATATTCAAGAATTGAGTTTCGTTAAGGCCAACTTTAGATGTAGTGAGATTGAGATGTTAGCATCATCAAATTTTCCAAATTTGACAAAACTTGTTTTCGATACTACTAGTTTTCGATTTCCAATTATTATACCTGAAATTATTATACAAAGTTCTGGAAACAAAATTAGGACATTTTCATTACCAGCATATTTTTATCCATCATATAATGGATTTGTTCCTACAGTTTCATTATCGGTTGCAAAATATTGTCCAAATCTAGTGCATTTCGAATATCATGTCACTAGAAAAGAATTTTCGCAGTTAGTAGTACTTTTCGATTCATGTCAACATCTTAAAAAAGTGATGCTTGCCGGTAATCCAGAAGATGCAAATGAATTATTTTTACAACTAGCAAATTTGGAATTACCGAATTTACGAGAATTTGAAATCACCGCACAATGGTCTTACACCGCAACATCATTGGAAACATTTTTCACCCGATCGAAAGCACCACTTAGAAATCTTGTGATTCGGTCTTCACCATGCTTCTCTGATGATCACTTGAAAGTTGTCTTACGATGTTTAGGTGACAAATTACGTAGACTATATGTAGAATCGGCACAAGAAATGACTAAATTGATGTTGTCAAAAGCAAACGAAACCATTACCGATTTTGTATACAAGATGATAGACGAAGTTTATAATCCAGGATGGTTGCTAGAATGATAATGATAATGATAATGTTCAATGTTTAGAATATTTTATTAATTTCATTTAAGATTATTTTTTTTAGTTATAATTTAACGACTTATCAAAAGTCACTGTGTATATATCCTTAAAGAATATTAATATTACCAAAATTTTCTTAACCTTGTTTTTTTCATCACCTTTTTTTTTTTTTTTATGTTTCATCTAATTATTTTCACGATCACATTAAAAAATGATATTTTATGATGTATAGTGTTAATGGTTACGGAATAATTATAGAATTATGCAAAATAAGAAGTTAAATCTTTTAGACCAAGATCGTTTTTATATAAGGAAAAGAAAAGTAGTTTCAATCAATACTGGATCAGAACAAAATCACTTATCTGATCGCAAACAAAATCTAGAGGGCATATGTTTCAGTTGAGATGATTGGCTACTTCTGGGTGTGTATCGTTAACATACATAATTCTTTAGAAATGACGAACAGCTGTCATGATTTCCAAGGTCTGCTCGTGAAGCTTAAATTCATTCACCGATAATAAATATGATTAGTAATATTACAGTATTATACGAAAGTTTATCTTTTTGAATATCGTATTTTCTAAAGAGAAATTCCTTGTTTTACATAATCTTCATTAGCCTTATCGAATGATGAAATCTGCTAATTTAATGCAAAATAAGAAAATCATGTTTTAAGTGCTTATCATTTATTAATACAGTATTAAATATAACAAAATTCGCAAGTTTCTTTATTACAAAAGCTCTAAATAACTATACACGAGTAAATAAAAACAATTGATTTAATAAATTCATAAAACCACATTGTGTATAAAGATGAAAAATAACCTTATTTAATAAATAGATTTTTAAACTGAATATTGAATTCAAATTTATGTTTTGTAAAAAAGTCGATCTTTGAATGTAAATATATATTAAATACTTGAATTTGAGTACTGTATGAACACACATTTAATTTAGATGTGATCAGATTTAAGATTTACAATGACTAAATAATTCTTTGAATAATTCGAATAAAATAAAAAATAAAAACCTTGTGAATATCACTAGAAAATAAAGTAGATTAGCATTTTAAAAAAAAAAAATCAAACCTTAATTTTCACAGCTCATATCTCAATGAATTTTGAAGCTATCAATGATGATTTAATAGTCCAAGATCTGGGCTTTCCTTTAAATACTAATTATCAAAATAGCTTTAAAATTCATCGAAGATATTCGAATTTAAAAAATTTTATTTTTTAACTTTTATTTTTGGTTTTATATAATTGTCTCGCATACGCAAAACCAAGTCCTTTCATTTTCAAGTACGGCAGCAGCAGCCACATTAGCAAGCCTCGGAGGATCATTTTCCCAGCAAAGTTCCCAAATTATGAAAGAATGTGTAGCAATTTTAACAAGGTTGGCGCTGATTCATGCTGAATGTTAGATTTAAGTATCGTTGTTTTTGATTAATAAGATCTTTTATGACAATTTTGCTAAATATTCATGAAAATTTTTAGCATTACGTAGTATTATAAGAGATTTTTGGAGCAAATTTTTTATCTCCTATTGGGTTCTCATGCACCATATGTGACGTCTTAGTAATTACAACCAATTAGCATGGTATATTGCTTTACTGCATAACGTTGTGAAGGAAGTCTTTGGATTAAAAAATGGTGAATTAGTAGGATACTGTATACACGTCCAAAGGCAAAAATTGTTGATGTCTTTAATTTTGGCATACCAAGCTCTCAGGTTGCTATTATTTGTCATTAGAGATTTCTATCAGTAACTCTTTAGAGCCTAAGCATAAACTAAAAAAAAAAAAAAAAGACATGAAAATAAACATCTTTTGCACTTTTAGAATTTACAGAAAATTGGGTTGAATTACAATAGAATTTTCACGTTGAAAAACAAGTAATACCAGACCAATCGCAATAATTTTTTTTATAAAAAAATTAAGTTTATAAAGATTAAATATGTCTTTATGTCTTATTGGAACATGGATATAAACCAGAGGGACTGCATTGAAAACTTCTAATAAGTGTATTTTTTCATTTTACTCAGCGTTTTGGAGAAAAAAAAAAAGAATTTATAGAATTAGCTAAAAGAACTAAATCAGAATATAAATTCATTCCTTTGTCTCCTTCTCCGGCATACATAATAGAGAAGAATTTTATCCTATTTTAGACGGTTATGAACCAAGCGAACAAGCATTTGTAGACATTGCTATATCTATCTTGCTTGAACTTAGTTTGTTTGATTTACGAAAGAAAATTGGTTATAATGACTTAGTATTAGAAGCATTTTTTTTGCCTCACTAACTTATTTTGCGCTTTTAATACTGTTCTCGTAACAGATAATACCAGTATATTGTTTAACTACTCTGTCAAACAAAACTTAATTCGAATTCAAAAAATGTAAATAAGTAAACATTCAATTTCTCGTGATAACAGCTGAAACTATCTAGACCGTTAAACCTATGCAATTTTTAAAATCCATAAAAAAAAAATTACTTGCGCAGTTGCAATTAAAAATTCTTTTATACTTGCAAAAAATATAAATTCTTCTGATCAATACATGGGGATGAGTCAATAGAAATCAAGCAAATTTTTTATAAAATTTTTCATAACTTTAACCAAGAATAAATTAACAAAAACTTAATTAATTTAATAAAAATTTTTTTAAATAATTTTTACAAACTTGTAGAATTAATTTAAAAAAAATTTGATTAAATTTGATTAAATTTTTGTTAAGTTATCCTTGTTTAAAGTTTTAAAAAACTTATTAAAAATATTTGCTTGATTTCTATTGACTCAACTCCACATGTATTAAGGCTATACAAATTTGTATATTTGGTTAAATTCAGTGGTTAATTTTCAGATGCAATAAAGAATTGACCAATCAGAATTAGCTATAAAAAAAAAAAAACTTTACTAATACAAACTTTTCAAGTCCATGGAACTTTATTATTTAATTTAATTTTTATTCAGTGCTGGCCGATGGCCTACAATTTTCTTTGATATGATCTTGGTCATATAATCATAACTTTTGGTCATTGTCATAAAAAATTTTTTCTATTACAGTATTAAAAGGTCATAAAGTCATACCACCCTTTGTTATGACCAAATGACCTACAGTATAGCAGGTCATAAGGTATATAAGTCATTTAAGATCATCGGCCAGCACTGACTTTATTCTCGATAATTAAACATAATGATAATTTAGTATGAGTATAAAGGATATTTAAGTATTTAGAATAAGAAATTCAAGTCCATGAATATTTATTATTTAATTTCATTTTATCAGCAATGTTAAGTTCATGAATATTTACTATTTGATTTATTTATTAAACTAAGCATCAAAATAAGCAAGAATATAGAAAATATTGTCGCAGTTGATTTATTACTGTATAAGCCCTAACTCCAAAAATTTTAAAAACTTTATGATAAATAAAAGTTCCAGCTTATCAAAATACGTATTCAAAATAAAATAAGCAATTCAAGTTCATGAATACTTTTATTCACAATAATTAGTAAAAAAATTATTAGTCATAAGTATTCGAAATGTGCGATTTTGTAATTTAGTGCATGAATAAGTATACATTATTAATTAAACTAAGTATATATTCAAAGTAAGTAGTTCAAGTTCGTGAATATTTACTATTTAATTTTATTCACGATAATTTAGCACATAAGCAATAATTTAATACATAGTCAAGCTATTGAAGTCCATGAATATTTACTATTCGCGATAACTTAGTAAAGAGAGTCTAGATATTATCGCTGTTTTCGAAATGCTTGAAAATAGTAATATTAATAAAAAAATTTTTTTTGTGAATACTCGAATAGTTTAGAACATTGGTCGCTATTATGTAGATTGGATTTTTTGTAACTATTTTCAACCATTTTGAAAACAGCGATAAAATAAAATACTTAAGTTCATAAATATTTACATGTTAGTTTTAAAATAAACTATTCATGCTTATAAAATATTTACTATTTAATTAGTGCAGTATAAGGAAGATTTAATTGATATGTTAAATTTATTAAATATATATACTATATATATTTATATTTGATTCGAATAAATCTTTGCATTTTGCAAAATTTGACAAAGAGGAAATTTGGACCCCTATTTAGTTTATACTGCCTAAAAAATAAACTTTTTTTAATTAAAAACCGAGTTAGTGGGGTAAAGTAATGTTATGAGAACCAAAAAAAAACCACTTTATGAGGCCTTATATATTTTGAGCAACTTTCTTTTTTTTAAATTTTACTTGCATATTTTAAATTCTTTACAAAATACTGCACATTAACTTTGCATACTAATTCAAACGCTGATCCCAGGCGTAGTGTCTAAATAACTATATTCATCAGCTTGTTCAGGATTATTAACCCGTTGCGGTGTGGGGTTAACAATTGCTGAAAACCGATGTGATTTTTTATGATACTCTAAAAAAAATGGAAAATAATTAGAAATACAGTTCATATATTCATTATAAGGTTTGTGTTCAATCATAACAATCAAATTATACCATTCTCAAATTTTCCCTCGATCATACAGTTTTCACAAAGATCCACTTCCCGACTCTCATCACAATTCATACAAAGAAAGCGTGTACCAAGTATTGGATCCATACGACAACCATCACACTTAAGAAAAGAGTTGGCATTATTAATAACGTATATCAATAAAATCAATCAGGTAATAAGTACTTACACAGTATCCATTATGTATGGCACCAGCGTAATTGTATGACTAGATATATATATATATACATATATATATAGTTATGAAATTCAAACTACAGTATATCAACAAACGTAGATTATATAATCTGACTAACCTTGGGTTCATTGCCTAATTTATCCATTGACAGCATTACTTCCTTTATGATAGTCTCATCATCATCATCAGGCATATATAAAGTAGGTGGAGGTCGTGCTTCCATATAGGCTATTCCGGATACACTGTGAATGCCCATAAATACAAAATGTTAATAATAATAGTCGTTATCCTGCCTTGCTATCTTATTTATGAGATGTCAAAAATTACCGTGGTCGTCGAGGTCTTTTTTCTGGAGGAAGCTTAGATGAATCTGACTTGGATATTCTGCCCGATTTTTTATCCTTTGATAAAATATTTTTTGACGAAGATTTCGCAGACTGGGAATTTGTTTGTTTTTGTTTTTTTTAGTAACTCATTTATATATCAGTTAACGAATAAGCTAATTTTTAATAAATTCTATTTATGTAATAATTACTGAAACACTAGGTATCCGTCCAGGAACAAGTATTCCATATTTTGCCAATTTTTTGCAAAATATTTTGTACCCTGAATTTATGAATAAATTCAAATATGATTGATTTGCAATAAAATGCCGTTGACACTTATCGCACTCGTCATAGTTCCAAAGATATTTTTTACCTGCTTCGGAGTTCTAGTTTCAAGCAGTTTTGAATAAGTGTGATCGAACCCCTCTTCCGGACATTTAGCAAGCAAGCGTTCCAATTAACGCTTTTTGAATGTGCAAGATTTATTATGTAACCTGATAAATTTTGTACCAATCATGATTTATGAAACATGTCATTTGCTATAACGCATACCGCTCCTCATTTTGACTATAATGCATCGTAAGTTACATGTTTCGATGAATCACTATTTTCACTTACTAAATTTCTTATATGCATGCGCGTGCACTTACGGCAATATTTTATCACGTGAAAAGTAAATTTTGTTATTTTTAATAATTACCTTTTCTAAATTATTCTTCCGATTCGTATGTATGGAATTACTTGAATAATTTGTGTTTTTGGCAATCATATCTTGTCTATCAATAAATTATTTGAATCAAATCATCTTAAACAAAAAGAATACTCTACACATAGAATTTACAAATACCTTGTAGAACAATTAGAAATTAAGCTCCGTGCTTTAGTCGGTGCGGTCCGAATTGACATTTCTTTCTTTCTTGATTTCGGCAGTGTTGACCTTTGCGCATTTATATATGTTCTCGATGGGATTGTGAATGTACTTTCATCATCACTATTTAGATTGATCCTTTTTTTCTTAGAACGCGTTGATTTTATCGCGTTTGAGGGGACTTTGAAACCAAGTTCCTGAGCTCTTTTGTGCACAAATTCAACAATGTCCGGTGAGCCAGATCGTGAATTATCACTTGAGGGTGGTGTGTTTACCCGATCCTTTGAATAAAGTTAGCAAAGAACAATGATTGGTCATAAAATTTAACAAGATAGAATTGGAATTAACCTTGGAATTTTTCATTTTCTCTTGATCTAAAAAAGAATTAATCCTGTAAATTTTTATCAAGGCCAACAGTATAACTCCAATTTTGATGGTTTACCTATACGTGCTTTGTACTTTGAAGGGGTGGTATGATATTTGCTCCAATCAATTGTTGGGGCTCCAAATATAAATTGCCTTTTAGGAACCTTTTCGTTAGTCTGTGAAACAGGTATGAAAGGAATAAATTATCCGAGTTTAATAAGGTAACAAATTTATGCATCAAACGGACACCAGTCATTTGTTTGTCATTTGCCAAGATTTTGTACAATTTTTCTAGAAAAAATGACATGTCATTTATTATGACTTTGACATTTGCTATCATAAAATTAATAATTTATAAATTATTTTACATATTTAAACTTATTAAAAAAAAAAAAATCTTTAACACTGATTAACTTTTGATCCACTGTTCTGTTTTGAATGATTACCAAAATGATCGTCTCGATGAGACATTCTAACGAGCCCAAAATCGTCAAAATCTAATCACGGGGTTCTGAGATCATTATGAGTTTATTTCAATTTAGGTGCTGTTTTAAGATAATTCTTTCTAAAAAAAATTATAAAAAACCACAAATCTTCAACGATTTTGGGATCCAGTGATTAGAGTTTACCAATTTTGAACTCGTTAGAGTCGCCTCATTAAGACGATTATTTTGGTGGTAAAATTATCCAACAGGACAAGCGGATCAAAAGTTATTCACTATTAAAGTTTATATATTTTTTTTAATAGTAATATGTATAAATATCATCGATATGTAACTTATTAATTACTATACAATTAATAAAATTATATGTAATTATAAATGGCAAATGCCAGTCATAAAAATAAATTGATTTTTTTTTAGGTCGATTATATGACAAGTTGTCGCTTATTTTAAAATGACAAAATGTCAACACTGACGAATACTAACCCCATTTCGTAAATCTTCGACAAATTGGATTGGGTCTTTTAAGGCCTTTTCCTTCATCGATTTCAACTTGCAAATGTCTTCTTTTACTTGTTGCAATTGGAATTTTAAAACATTAACAGCTCTCGAAACCGTTTCATAGCTAAAAAAAAGAAATCAATATAGGATAAAAGAATCATAGCTAAAATATGATCAAAATATCAAAATATATAAATTATAAAAAAAACTTACTCCTCATTTTCTTTTAACAATTTTTCTTCTGAATTATGTGAATCAGTAGTTTTTTCTATATCATTTATATTCGTCGCACATTCTTTATTGGCTTCGTTATCTTCTTGCTGTGGTACTTGGTGTTTAGGGTGTTCCTGTTGAATGTGCTGCGGCTGCTCCTCTTGGATTAAAAAAGATTTTACTGTTTCTTTAGTCGCATAATTAATGAGTTCATCAGTGTTGAATAAGCTTGTATCATTTGCAGACGTATCAAAAGCAATTGGAGACATTTATTAATAAAAAATAAATGATGGAGAATGACTTAACGTTAGTGTTAGAAAAATCGAACAGATCTTTTTAAACCGATAAAAAAATTTTTTTTGTCATACATAGCACAAGTATCAATATGCAGATAATGCAGATATAGAAATTAATGATGTAGCACAAATCACCTGATAATTTAAATAACGATCGGAATATTTATAAAACCCCACAAAGTCAATGACTGCTTAATTCTGCATATTTTTTGTTAGAACACTTAGAACACTGAAATTTTGAATAGTAGCATAATAGAATAACTTCCCCGCTTGATATCATACTGTATGTAATATGATGTTTTTAAACATGAAATATTTGCTTTATTTTAAGTTCAGAAATATTCGATTCTCACCTATAAAAAAATATTTATGCATTTCTAAAGAAACTTTTATAGTTTATAGCATCGATCACAAAATTTTCCCTTTATAAGCCGTTTATTAACGTTAGTTAAACAATAGCATGGATAAACAAGTTGATGACCCTTCTCGATTAGAACAAAAGTTAGAAAATTTGCGAACAAAAATGAGGACTGAAGTATGTATTATCACGATATATAAAATTATTTTTTGAAAGACAATCCTGATAAAATTCTTAATATCATTTTATAAGAGTCCGACAGGTGGTTCAAAAGGTAGCAGGCTTGACGAATTGGAGAGTCGTAATTTTACTTTGGAAGAAGAGGTATATACCCAATTTGGTTTTTATCCTTTTGTTTTTTGTTTTTTTTTATTTTTTTATTTATAACGTAGAAGCATTTTTGGAATTAAGGTTAAAGATTTAAAAATTCAATTAAATGAAAAACAAAATGAGCTTTCCAAGACCCAAGAATTGGTAAACAAGCGTACAGGTATAAACTCGTTTATTATTTAAGTGAATTAACGAATAAATAAATATAAATAAACAATAAATATACAGGGGGGTACCATAAGTTACGTTACCGAACGTAGTGTTTGTAGTCGACCCTTATTTATCGATTTGACTAAGTCGATATTTAAAATTTGGCTTAGCCGGCTAAGTCAAAGTCGATTAATATTTTTTACCTTCGGAATTTATTGGAGATTTCATCAAATTTTTGTCGCGACCTTGCTCGTATTTATGTTAGTTGATTTTTTTTTTTCGGATTTTTTTTGGCTCCTACCCTTAGTACTATGTACTAGAGAGGTAATGTATCGAACCTGGTTGATTACTATTGGTTACTTTAGTATGATCTAACATTAAATCGACTAAGTCGACTTTTTTAGAATGGATGTCTTTACGAATAAATAAGACAGGAGCTAGCTTATATACAAGTATAAATTTTGGTACCATTCAAATCTTCTCATCAAGATGAATTCAATGGTACCATAATTGTTAAATTTTAGATCACTATATTATAAGATATTAATATTTAAATAAATTTAATAGAAACTTAATTATCTCAATAACTAGTAAAATTTGATACCATTCGAATCGTCTTGATGAGACGATTCGAATGGTATCATACTAGATCGCGAGATATTACAAAAACTATTTATAATGCAGTTTACATAAAATTTATAAAACTGCATTATAAATATAAATATATAGATTGTAATATCTCCAAATTTAACAATTTTGATACCATTCGAATCGCCTCATCGAGACGAATCGAATGGTATCAAAATTGTTAAAAGTTGAATTACTAGTTATCGAGATAATTAAATTTTAAATATCAATATCTTATAATATAGTGATCCAATTAACAATTTCGATACCATTGGACTCGTCTTGATCAGAATATTTTGGATGGTACCAAAATTTATACTTGTATACAAACTAGCTCTTGTTTTATTTATCCGTAAAGGAATCCATTCTAAATCGGTATTATATTTGACCAAGTTTTTTAATGTAATATGCATTATCAAATTTTTATATATTAAAAAAGATCGTCTCTGACATTCTAACAAGGGGTAAATTTTGGGGGATTAATATGTAAGAAAAAAGTTATTACTGTATAGATAGGCCGTTTGGTAACCCATGGTACCCTCCTGTATATAATAGCCATATACCACAAAATTTTTAAATTATTTAAATTATTTTTACAGCTGATTTAGAAAAGTCAAAAACGGAATATGAAGAAAAATTGAAGAAAATGCGAGGTATATTATTCGATATTATTCGCAACATGACAATATCTTTTTTTTTTCCTCACCAGTATACATGTTTTTACATGACAGGAATATTTAATGCTGCAAACAAAACTATAAATGAGCTAAGACAAAATGTAGCTTCTAAAAATAAAGAGGTTGAAGAGTTGAAAGCAAATATAGAAAGTCTAGAAGAAAAAGATCAAAAAACAAAATCAACAGCAGATGAAAGTCGAAGTTAATACATATTTTTTTAGTAGTTTCTTTAATTTATTAAGAGATTTAAAGCTTGTATAATTGACAAATATTTTAATAATAGAATCGGTGGAAAAGTTGACAACAGAAATGCATAATCAGGCGGCCATGTATAATTCACAGATAGAACAATTGGTAAATTTAAAAATTTGGTACAAAAAACATCCTCGGTTAAGATTATTAAAAAGTTAATTTATTATAGGAATCAAAACTCCGACAAGCAACACAACAAACAACACAAATTAAATCAGAATTTCAACAATACAAGATAAGAGCACATACATTGCTCGAACAAAAAAATCTCAATAACACTAATGCAGATAATTCTAGACCAGATGTATCAGAATTAACTGCTGCAAACAAAAAATTGGAAACAGATCTAAGGTTAGTGATGTACTTATTTAGATTTTGAAATTTATCCAAATACTTATGTCTATAAATCTTCATAGCTTCAAAACTACCGAGTTAAAATATGCACATAATAGCATTAAAGCAATAGAAAATGATCTTAAACGTGCGCTCGAACTAAACGCTCATCTTGAAAAAGAACTGGAAAAAACACAAAAAACAGCGCGTGAAAATGCGGATTCCGTTAAAGACTTACAGGAGAAATTACAGGAACTTTCAAAGGAAAATGTTACCTTGCAGGAAGGTTGGTTGGTTTGTTTTCTTTCATAGCTAGTTACATATTTTTTATTGAAGATGTATCTCTATATTTTTCATGGTGATTTTAGCCCTTCATGAAGCTAAAGCTAATTATACAGTCAGTGTTAAGGATTTTGATGATAAACTTTTAAAGTCAACGGATATAATTAAGAAAAATCTTCAACAAAAACTGGAGGAAAATGAGCAATTGCAATCAATATCAGAAGTAAGTCATTATGTAATTATCTAAATGTTAACGTAAGCGTTTATTCATCATAGTGATGATTTCTATTTACACAGCAACTCGGTGAAGAGTTGACAAAGTTACGAGAAGAACTATCACAACGTTCCGAACAAATAGATGACCTTAAGAAGCAACTTGCCGCTGCTGTTGTCAAAGCTCCACTAACTTTACGTACAAATATTCGAAAGGATGATAGCAGACCTTCATCGCCATCACCTTCACTAAAGACATATAGTCGTCCTAATTCTACTCATAGTAAATATCTATTTTTTATTATTATAAATTTGTTGTTTTTAGTTTTGTGACTTACCCAGTTTATTTAAAAATTTTCAACATATATCTTTAGATTCATTATCAGACCTTTTATCTGACACAGAGGGACGAATATCTATGGTGTCAACTTCGGCACTAGAATCATCCGATAAAGAAAAAGATTATATAATGAAGTTAAAACATATGGCTGAAATGTTAAACGAAAGTGAATACCAAGTACAGAAATTAATGGAACAAGAAAAGGTTGTTTTCTATATGATTTAATAATGAAATTTTCTACGTTCAGATATGCTTATTTGAAATTGTAATGTGTTTCTTTATTTAGTTTTTAAAAGAAGAAATAAGAAAATTAGATCGTACAGAAAAACGGCAAAATTTAAACGTGGAGTACTTAAAAAACGTTGTACTTAAATTTTTTGAAACTAATCCTGTGGATCGTGAGGTATTCATTTCAACTATCATTGTCTGAATATTTTTAATTGCGTCAAACTCACATTCTAAATCTTTTCTTATCCAGCCATTAGTTCCTGTAATATCAACTATATTACAACTAAGTCCAGAGGAAACAATGAGCTTAAAAGAGAATGCAATACTTAGTCCCTCTAGTCCAGTTGTATTAGGATTTGGCGTTTTATAGACAATTTTTTTTTTTTTTTTTTGTAATAGAATTATGTGTAGCTCATATAGAATATTATTTTAAATTAAATCATTGCTTTTTTTCCCTGTAAAATTAAGATGTTGAAATAGCTAGTTACTAATAATATATTATTTGTCATGTACTACCAATTTATGTTAAAATTTTATAATTAAAATATTTTAGAGCTTTTTAGATAGCTTTTTTAAATAATTGTAATAATTTAATATCTTAGAACGCATTTAGTTAATTAATATATGATTTAATGAGCCAAAAATACAGCAACTATTTTTAAGAAAATTGTCAAAAGCCAACTATATTTATGTATGCATTTGTGTCTTATTTTTAAATAGTTATTACTTTTGTAAACTTCGGGGTGCGAGAAGTCTAATCATCAAATTCATTTAATTTTGATTTAAAAGTGTAATTGCGAAAAATACATGTAGATTTAAGTTGCTTTTGATAAGATCTATCAAATCATTATGCACTTTTAAGCGTCAAGATCAAACCTAATTATGGCACTACTTGTAAATGAATATTATATTACCCATTGGACAAACTGAATAATAAAATTTAATCAGTATCGGAATATTTGAACCATGTCAGTAAGATCTTACTAGCGTTATATCATCAACCAGTAGTCAAAGCCAACTCTTATTTGGAAGCCTGTTATTTTTTTAAGAAATTTTGTATAGAAAAAAAAGCAAAGAATACTAGATAACGCGCACAAGACAACAAAAATTACATTTCAGTATATAGGAAATTCATGATCAATATCCTTAGCCCATAGGTATAATCCTCCAACCACATCCTTTATTTCTCCTCGTAAGGTCTTTTTTAATATTTCAACAGCAAGTTGAGAGTCGTTACCCCTACGGCAAATTACATAAACTTGCTCAAGATTGAATTATTAGCACGTTAGCATCTTTTTTACATGTTAAAATTACAGTAATGTTATTACAATCACACCTGGTGCTACTGATGATGGTAAAGATTGTTGAATTAAGTCCACTTTTTTGGGAAGTTCATTCAACGGGATATCTTGTTATTACATTTTAACAAACATATTTGGAAGTTTTACCAAAAAATCTAAGCAAAACAACTATAATTCCCATAAAGAAAAGACTTACTCAGTGAGCCGGATAAATTACAAATATCAAATTGAACAGGCTCACGTACGTCCACGAGAACATGTGGGATGCCTTTGGCTCTTAAAGCACAATAAGACTGAAACATGATTTGACCATCAATTCAACATCCATTTTTGTATAGTAACATCTTAATTAATTACCTTTGGGTCTATTCTTTCGTCATCTCCAAGTAATTTCACTGAGGGTGACTGCAGATTGATCGCTAAGATTGCAACAAATTATATAAACACAACGTTGTTTTAGATTGTCATACCTTGTCCAATGCACCACTGCCACAAAATTGAACATAGTCTTGCAATGTTGTTATAGTTGGATGATCACTACATATCACACAATTAGATTTTTTGGATCTTAATTTAACGGATCGAAAAAGAGGGTTCGAGTTAGCCGAGAATATTAAAAGACTTTGAGAGATTCCGTCATCTAAATGTTAATACGATATAGAACGTTACATGCTTTCACATTCAAATATTATAAATAGTTTTTAGCTAGCAAGAAACAATAGTCGAACTTTAAGTAATGTTTCAACCTAATTATGTATCAGTTTTTACAGTTACAAGTTCTATACCAATGATTTATGGTGTGAGACCATTTAGGTTCTCATTTAATTAGATGAGAAATATACTCACCATCCATATCAGCAGCGATCCTTATTGCTTGTAAGGCTTGTAGGCATCCGATCACTCCGGTCACTAAATGTTCGAATTAGTTAGGGCAATATATATGCAATTTTATAAAACATTTATCATGAAATAAACAAACCAACACCCAAAACTCCACCATCATCACAGTTTACAACATTTTCCGGTGGTGGAGGCTTTGGGAATATGCATCGATAGCAAGGTCCTCCTCGGTAATTATACACTGCTAATTGTCCATCCATACGTAAAGCGCTACCAGACACCAAAGGTTTGCCAGTGAGAACACACGCATCATTGAGAAGATAGCGAGTAGCGGCATTGTCAGTCGCGTCGACAACTATATCATATCTGAAAATAGTTTAAAAAGGAATAATTAAAATACATGTTACCAAAATTCTGTCGTGTAAACTCACTTTTTTATAATGTCAAGCGCATTTGAACTATCCAAAAGGAGATCATATGCAACACATTCACACAGTGAATTCAAGCTACGCAAAAATATACATTTTAGATGATTAATATATTTTAATAAATAATAATTATCCACCAATGAATTATTATTATCAATCACCCTTGGATGGTCATTTTTGCAGATTGAGCTTTAGATACACCAGTTCTTGATTCATTATGAATTATTTGACGTTGTAGATTTGATGATTCTACTGAATCATAGTCTATAATCCCCAAATTGCCTATAATAATTAATTAATTTTAGTTTTGGATAAATATTCAAGATCAATTGATGAAGCAGCTCATACCAACACCAGCTGCTGCAAGATATATTGCTGCGGGAGCACCCAAACCACCAGCCCCAACAATTAATATTGCTTTATTTTTGAGTTTGAGTTGACCTATGGAACGGATATACAAGTCGAATTCTCAAATTTTCAAACATTTATAAATTCATTATTTGAACATGCGTATATATATTTATACCTGAAATTCCAAAACCAGGAAGAATGAGCTGACGTCCATAACGTAAGTATTCCTCCAAAGATAACTTGTTATTATTTCTTAACTTGGAAGTGGTTTCCGATTTAACATCTAAATTTGAATGCACATTTATCGGCTTTGAATTCACGTTTGTCAATGATTGTAAACATATAAGTTGGCTTTCCAATTGTTTAACTCGATTCTTGAGTTGCTCATTTTCATCTTTTAACTTAGAACAAAGTTCAAGTAAAGCATCATGTTCACTTTTTTCACTTTGACTTGGCATCATTGTGAATTGGTAAAAGTTAAGTAAATGACATTGTATAACGACTTAACTCACCTCACGAAATTTTCCGGTACATCAACCAATCAGACTGTGAAATTTTTATTAACCCGGATCAGTCCGAACAAGAGTAACTAAAATAAGACTCTGATTAGTTCAAGTTTTTAATAACATTTTTATTCTTATATTAAAGTTGGCTTCTATTTTACAATGCTATTAGTTTAATATCACGTGCCATTATACTTGCTGGACAAATCCCAAATTCCAAAAAAACGATTGCTATTTATATAAGATTAAATCAAACAAGTAATCTTAATATTTTGCAAATATATTATCTATAACTATAAGAATATATATTATTTGTTTAAACAAAGGTTATTACCGTTGGCCACTGCATACAGTGCCCGGGTCTTATTCAAGAACTTCGTTTTTAAAATTGAATAGTACCCATGGGTATTGTGTGAGGAACCGGGTACTATATCT
>CAJVPY010000844.1:0-22877 GCA_910591965.1 Dentiscutata erythropus
GAATTATTTTGCTCTCATAGTTAATAGTTATTTATCTCGATCTGTTTCGAATTATTTCGAATATTTACGTAAAATTGTATAATTTCTTGCGTAATGTTGCGTAATAATCTTACGTAATATTTCGTAATTGTATATTTCGCAATATTGCAAAAGTTTTTACGTAATATTACGGTTTTCTTACACTTCGTAAATTATTGCGCAATATTACACCCTATTAAATTTGCTAATGTAGCATAGGGTCAACTATTAATATAGCTGGACCAAGTCACGTTTAGACTTGCTGAAGTAATAAAATAAATAAATAAATAAATAAATAAAAATAAGAACCAAGCTATCATGGTTCTAGTTTACCTCTCTTCTGAGTATTAAGCTTAGCCTAATAGTATTATACTTTATTTTTTATAGTAAAACTGTATAATTTGAGCTAATTATCATAATTCAACCTTTGTTTTTTTTGAGCTCATTTGATATTTTAAAGCTATTTACTAGTAGCTTTTTGGTAGTTTTATTACTTCAAAATATTAAAGAGCCTTCTTCAAAATTTATCTTCAACAGTTTAATATTTTGGAATTTTCTTTAGTAGTTTTTTTTAAATATTTAGTAATTTTAGTATTTGCTAATAAATTGGTTTGTAATATTTCTTCTAATTCTTTTGTATTTTATTAATAAATTGTTTTGTAATTGCTTTTTTGTATAGGTTTATACTACTTTTTTTATAAAATTTTATTTTAATTTTTTTTAATATTTGCTAATAAATTATTTTGTAGTACTTTTTAGATTTTTTAATATTTTCTAGTAAATTGTGTTGTAGTATTTTTTTTCTGTTTTTTAGTATTTTGCTAGTAAATTATCTTTAGTATTTCTTATAGTTCTTTGGTGTTTTTTAGTAAATTGTTTTGTAATATTCTTCTAATCTTTAGCATTTTGTTAGTAAATTGTTTTTTAGTTTTTTAGTATTCTTTAGTAAATTGTTTTGTAGCACTTTTTATAATATTTTAGTATTCTTTAGTAAATTAGTTGTAATTCTTTGGCATTTGCTACTAATTATTTTTTAAAAATTTGTTTTATAATATACCAAAAATTCAATTTAACCTAATTTAAGCAAATTTGGGAATAGTTAGGATTAGGGTAAGCTTATAGTTTATATTAAAGTTAGCTTAGAGTTAGGGTTAGAGTTTTTTTATATTATAATCTTATAATACGTATTTCTATATTGCCTAGCTATGCTAAAGAAGATCCCAAATGCAAAATATGAGCAAGCAAATTCAAACTAAATATATATTTTAAATTTTTGTTGTTTAGCTTAATATTTAATTTAGCTTTATCTGTACACTTTATTGGAGTATAGAAATTTTATTTAAACTTCTATTGAGGTTTGTATACATTTTATAATAAAATTTATTTGTACACTTATATGAGTTTTAAAGAAAAAGATTTTATATATACAGTATAGCATATTAGTATTCAGGGTCCTCCTAAAACCTATTAAATTATTGTCTAATTCATTAACCTGAGCTTACTGAGACATGCCATTATTATCGTTATGAGTAAAGGTTAAAAATCAACCTTCCGCTTCAAAGATAGTATAGTTAATTATCTAATAAGCTGTCTGTCAGACAATTATATTGTCAAATGACTGTACTCTATAAAAAAGGGCACTCATTTGCATGTCTCGTATTAGCCCATATGGGGCGCAATTTTTATGATATGTATCACAAAGTTTTTATTTATTCAACTAGTTCAGTATTTTTTTTTTTCTTAAGTACACGAGTGATGAGGTACAATTACTAGTTGTTATGACTTAAAATTTTTAATTATTCAAAAATTCACTAATGACATTGGCAGTTTCAGGTACCATTACAAAAATACTAAAATTTTTTTATTAAAGTTAGAATACTTTTTTTTTTTTTTAACAAAAATTTTTTTGAAATTATATTTACCCGTGTCCCACATTAGGAACTCTATGAAGTTGTGAATTGGGAATATCGCGATTAAGTAATTCAGCATTCTGAATGGGAACTGTTTCATTAGCTTCACCATGAATGATCAAAGTTGGAACTTTAATTTCTTTTAGTCTTGGAGTTAGATCATAATTTTTATTCGCCTCCCACTGACGTTCTACAAACATAGTAAAATTAGATAAAGCTTTTATATTGATAAATTTTAAATAATATATATATATGTATACATACTCAAAATTTCAAATGATCTTTGAGGGTTAGTGTTAACCAAGATCTCCGAAATTTTATCAAGCTTATCAGGATGTTCAAGTAGATATTTAGCCAAATTTTTATCACGATCAGACTTAAGAAGATTGTCTTTTTGTTCTTGAATATTTATAGGAAGATTAAAGCTTGGCAATTTATAAAATTGTTCAACTTCCTGAAACACTTTTGTACTGGTGTCAAGATGAGAAGCGCTTCAATAAAAAAGATAAAGTTAATTTATGTGTGGATTATACTGTAAATTAATTAATCAAATAATGTATATACCAAGAACAAACAATTAATTTTTCTAATTTCAAATCAGATTGAAGTTTCAAGGCAATACAAAGAGCAATTCTACCTATAAAATTTTTACATATAAAAGTAAAAATCATAGAATGAATATTAAATATTTAAAATTTTGAATCTTACCACTCATAGCTTCTCCAAGCAAATTAAATCTTTTAATTCCAAGATGTTTAATCAATTCAATTGTATCTTGAGCCATTAAATCGAGCGTGATAGGATCAGCAGAAGAGACAACGGTTGATTCTCCAATTCCACGATTATCAAACACAATTACTAATAAAATGATTTGATTTAAATATTATGTTATTATAATTACTGTATTTTCACGTAGTACGCCTTCCTGCACGCCATTTTGAGTATATGTGCGTTATTTTGAAGTAAAGGCTATCGCTCGATATTTGTGTAATTGGCTAATTTGCATTGTTCAAACGTGCACGTTATTTTGGGACGCACATGGGTATTATTTCGGATGATGAAGTAATGTACATGGATGTTAATACGCGAAAATACGGCAATAACATTATATTACTATGAATTTAGTGCAATAAATCATCTGTAGCATGCAAAATCTATAAATCGTAAAGCATTAAACTGTAAACCTGGTATAATATAATATTATTCGATATGTAGACATAGGTCTGTAATTTTTACGTGCATAATATCAACCAAAATCTAGACCACATATGATAACTATAGGATCATCTGCAAGAGTAGTTTTCTCTACTTAATATCATATATAGAAAAATCAGGATGTTACTTTTGTGGGTGGCTGTACATATAGACGAAATCATGTCTGATTCAAATACAGTAGATATATCTTAGCCATAAACAGTATTAAAGTTTACGACTTTACGATTTTCGATTTCAGCAAATAGTATGAAGAGTGTCATAACGCTATTTCTAGCATCTAAAATAGCACTAGTGATGTTACGACAACCACATAATCAAATTCAACTGGAATTGTTTAATTCGATATGTTTATAAAATAAAAATACGACAAATTTTATAGAATTTAGTTTGGGTTGTTTTTGTGATATCGTTGGTGCTATTTTAGATACTAGAAATAGCTTGACACTCTACATCATAATTATTTTGATTAATGGAGTTGAGTATAATCAATTGGTACATTCAGACGATATAGACGAACCTTGTTGGTTTTTAGCTAATTCTAATGATTAAAAATAGTTCAAATTAATCACATATATGATATATTATGTATTTAAATAACAGTTTTAATAATGACAATAAATGCCTAACCTTCTTCAAAGCCGAAAAAATGTTCTTTAGTACCACCACTTAATTAAGTTACAGATTACGATTAAATCATTACAGAATAAAAAGAAATGCCAAATACAAAATAACATCAAATGGCAATATTCACAGTCCAATGATTAATACAAGAGGAACCTCGTTTTTGGCATTCTCAGATTTGAAAATTTGGTATGCAATTTTTGACCCATCATGTTGTTCGAAGAAACGAGTTTCAGGCATAGTGTAAAGTGGCAGTTCGAATATTTAGGTCTTAAGAGGATTTTATTAAATTTATTATTAATCGAATGGTAAACTTTACATGATTTAAACTCGAGTATTTATATATAAAACTTATTTATCGATAAAGGGGAACTATATGAATAATCAAAACGAGTCCGACGAAGTTGATCCAACTACCATATTTGCGCTGGCCCGAATTAAGCTTAATTTAGACCGAAATTCAAAATCACACACCGCGCATATTACGCGCAAATACGGTAAATCGAGAAGAGCAATAATCCACTATTCTAAGATCATGCCTTCGCGCGGGATGTTACTTTAAATTAAATAGTGATATTCAGGAGTTGTAACTAATTTAGTACGAGTGTGCATTCATTCAAGATCTGTTAGTATGAATGTAAATGTGTAAATGTATATCCAAATTTATGTATTAAGGCAGCCCTAGAAGACCTTAATAAAGGAAGATGAAAACAAGATCTCGAAGCCCTTCATTAACACTCTTCACAAACTGAGCATATATTTATCACCCCTTGCTAAACTGGGTATATATGCGTGTTGCTTTCCCAACCCAGGATCCTTAAGCTTCATTACGTTGATCGATCGTGATAATTGTTTAACTAAATTACGCTCATAAGCAGAAGTTGCTCTGATTGGCTAGCGTAAAATAAATTGCACGTGTAATTTGTTTATATACTTTAAAGTACAGTACTTTTGAGAACATAATATTACACAAGCAAAAAATCATCACACTATTTTTAATTTCAAGAGTGCTAGCCAAAATTAATCTAGATTCGAAGAAGTTAGTTTAGACACGACATTCTAAAAGAGATAAGACATAAAATTACACAAGCAAAAAATCGTCACAATTATTTTTAATTTCAAGAGTGCTAGCTAAAATTAATCAGATTCAAAGAAGTTAGTTTAGGCACGACATTCTAAAAGAGGTAAAGAAAAAAGCTTCGTTAACTTTTAACATGCGCCAAAAACAAAATAAATACCTTTCCCTTTTCATATTAAGATTTCAAGTTAGGTTTGTGTAAGAATCTGAATTTATATTTAAGATATTCTTAAGAGTTCCAATCCGGATAAATCCGTCATCCGTTTATCTGTATCTGATTATCTGAATAATTCAAATCGCTCAGATCTGACAAGTATTTGGATGATTATCCGGATATCAATAGTAAATGGATATCCAAATAAATTCAGGCCCGGATATCTGATAGCTATCTGGATAAATGCTTAATGGTAAATTTAAGTCTATTGATAATAGGTTTACTAATTATATAGTTTATTATAGTAGTGAATGCCGCTTTTTCTTACCTGTAAGTAGCTATCTATCTTCTATATGGGTTACGGGCTAACTTCCCAAAATCCATTTTTCTGAAATACCATTTCATCCAAGCAATACACCAACAATCCATTTTATGACAAGACATAATTTTAATGTCTCATTTCATCTAATTGATACCAAATTTTCCCGATAAGTCTAAACATTAAAAAACTATATACTATTATTATATTTAAAATCGAGGAATCATTGGTCGGGAAATTAATCAGATCGAAAAAAAGTATTTAGTGAAAATTTTTATTGACACGTCTTGTCAGAAAATAAAGTTATCGGCGGATCAGTGAAATAGTACTTCGGGAAAGAGGCAGTGTAAAAAATTCGATGAAAGCATGTGGTCATATGAGTGCGCACATACAGTACTTCTCAAACTGAATTTTTTACACTGGAAAGAGGGCATTTGGAAATTGAACAACGTTCTAATATGTTTAAGTAGGTTTACTTAAACCCAAAATGGGTTCGCTTCAAGAATTTTTTTAATTACGTAAGATATCTTCAGCTTCTATTAAGGTTGTAGCTTCTTGAAAGACAATACCACTGGTTATTTTTTTTCGATTTTTCACTGGTGTGGTCCTACTATTCTATAGGGCTATGCATGTCTTCACCTGAAGTCCTTCTCTTCGTTTACGCTGAGTGATGATCGCGTAATAACTAATAATTGCTTAGCTAAATTACGCACATAAGTAAACATTTGATTTGCTATGTAAATCAATTGCCCGACTAACTGATTATTACCAGATTGAAGTCGTTTTATCTATCGACATCAATCGGGTAGTAATCGGCCAGTGTTTGCAATGGATTCAATGGAGCTCAATAGTTACGTGAATAGAACTCAAAAAACTAGTATCCATTGACTCCATTCGCAGCTCCATTGGGCTCCATTAAGCTCCATTGCCAACTCTGGTAATCAGGTAATGATAATCAGTTTATCAGATACCCGGGGTTCGTACCCTATTTGCCATCATTCGATCTTGAAAATTTATATGATTTGAAACCCCATTTTCCCTTGGCGACACTCATATTATGGTTAGAAATTAAAGTATGCAATGATTTTCAAAATAGGTAATTTATGATGATATTGTATGGAGGTGTAAAATGCCTATCTTAAAAAAACTATAGCAAACTATAATTGCTAACCCTAATAATATATAATATTGGATCAGTATGGTAATAGTAAATGGAGAGATAGTTTGTATAACACTATTAAACAGTACGTACGTAGGTTTAGAAAATGTTTTTATTGGTTCAAAATCACCTTTTGATTACGTAGAATAATTAGCTATGAGACGATGCAAAAATTGCAGAAAGTCTACGGATACGTACCGATCATGTGATATTCATTTTATGGACACGTACCAAAATAAATAATTTTTTAAAGTCTTTCTGGTTCTAATAGTGTTAAGATAATTAAAATCTACGTAGTAGAACCAGAGACATGACCTTCCCAAAATTTGGGTAAAATTTTACTTAATACTGTATAAAGATTATATAAAACCCGAATTTCAAAATAGTGACTTGAATCGGTTGCGGCTAACCGACCCGAACCGAATAAATTTCGGGTAACCGGTTGAGGAAATTCTTACAGCTGTTCTCATAAATTCTGGGACAACTGGTAAAAATTTTGCCGAAATTAATTCGGCCGAATTCGATAAGCTTTTGATCTCGGGTACATAAGCTTTTGATTTCGATATACTTTAGACAGTGTTTGCAAAATATGTGGACATGGACATTTATGAACTATGTCCATATTGTCCATATTTTTTCATTGGACATAGGGCACTTAGTCCAAATCAAACACGTAAGCTCCTGTTCCGAAATGTTCCGAATGCAAAGGTCAAATACGATTAAGACTTTGTTAATTGGCTCAGAGAATTGCAACTCAAGTTGAGATTACAAAAAATCAGGACTTTATTCTTTTAGGTAAATTTTTTATATTTTTGTATTGTTATTCTTATTTACAATATCGATATGGCTTATATTTAATAAAAATTTTATAGGATAAAAAGAAAACCAGTATAAATTAAGTGAACTTAAGTGTTTAGCAATTATTCGAACTGGGAAGCCTTCTAAATTTTTTTCGACTATTTGTCAACGAATGGAATAATAAATAAAAGGCTATAAAAATCACAATTCCAGTGATTATTTGTATTTTATATTCATTCTAATAATTTCTATGATACGAAAATTAGTCTTGAAATTCAACTTTTTCGCTATTTATTAGATATATACATATTGTGTAATGGCTTATATTGTAACACCAAAATCAGTGTTTACATTTGAACAGGAGCTTACGTGTTTGATTTGAACAGCATAGGTGAAGATCTCTGTGATTGGTCAAAATTTTAGACTATAATTTATATAGGAATATATAAGGGTATGATAGACATTTGCATAGAATCGTGGTACTGTACAGTACAATGAACTTCTTTGCATAAATACCTCGTTTATATGTTTTATAAGTGTTCGCTAAAGTTAATCCACTAATAGAGTGTTAATCCATTTCAATTCACAACATTTACTTGGCCGTTTGTTGGCTTGATCTTATGCCAATTACTTGGCTTCTATAACATTTTTTTGGCCGCTATAACATTTTTTTTGGCCGCTATAACATTTTTTTTGGCCACTATAACATTTTTTTGGCCATCATATATATTTTTTTGGCCGGCATAACACTTTTTTTTGGCCTTAATATCATATCATTTGGCTTTGTTAGCTTCAGTTTAAATTATCTGACAAATAGGAAGAGCATCAAACCCTGGGCCATGCTGTGTCTGTTTTGCAAATCAGGAAACAATTCGTTACCGAAAAGTTACTACTCTTGCTATGAAAAAGCTTGAAGACAATAGATTTAAACTTACTGAGTCCAATGAATCACAATATCTTTGTCATTCATGTTATAGTAACATGATAGTAAATCCGGTAAATAAAAGAAAGTGGAAGAAGAAAAGGCATATGACCATCAAGCGAATCAAACAAACTGCTGATCAATCCTATAGCATTAGCAATCATAATGTAAATCCGACAACTATAATATTAGACAAATACATGCTAGTTCCTAAAGGTGAATAAAAAATCTCAAAAAGAGATTAATCAACTCAGACAAGACTTAAGTTAAGCCAAAGATGAAATTCAAATTCTGCAAACAAAATTGGTGATGCGAAACCAAGGTATTTTTAATTTATTTTATTTATAATATATTAAGTTAATAAATATATAGTTATTTATATTAAGTTTTAATTAATAAATCCTGAAAAATTTAAGAGTATATTGTGTTATTATGGTAAAGCTCTTACCGATGCTTTGTATGATTATCAGCACAGACAGCACAAAGATGTTTTATATGATCATGATGATTTTATAACCATGTTGAACAATTATAATCCGAATTTAAAGTCTTTTTTTGATGCAATGGTTGAAATGACTAGTCCTAAAGGAAAGAATTGCGAAGTTAACAAACATAGGATTGTTGGTATTTGTTATGAATTCGCTGGAATGTGTAATAAGTTTGTTAATTTAATGAAGGTAAATATTAAATAAGATTGCTGGTATTTTATTTTTAGCGCTATAATAATTATTATATTTTTATTTTAGGTAGATGCGGGTATTAGTTTAATGACAATAGGGTTGTCAAAACAAGGAATTGATGCATTAGCTATGTTAGGTGTTACTGCATCATATAGAGTTATTGCAGCAAAAAGGTGTAAATTATTAAAAGCACGAGATTCAGATCTCGAAATATATTTTCAAAATCAGGTATTCTATTGTGTATTATTTTTAAATAATGTGTATCAAATATATTTTTTAATAAAATTTTTTAAATTAAAGTTAAGATATACGCATTTTTTGAATGTTGATGATTATCATGACATACATGAAAAACGAATGCCCAATGTTACTTCGCTTCATTCAATAAATCACATGGCTACTATTTGTGTTAATTTATCAAAATATTGCACACCAATTTCATATTATTCGTCATCAGGGTTTAATGTTCATAATCCTGAATTTATTGATGCTTATATTATAAGTTCAAAGCTTCGCACAGAATATATGCAAGCTTTTGGCACAAGTTATACTGATCGAAAAAAAGAGTGGAACAGTATTCAAGAAATAACAAACTTATCTGATGATACATTAATTGATAGTTTAACTATACATATATATGATTCGGATATAGCAGAACGTAAAGAAGAACGAGCGATGAAAGATGTTAAGCTTGTTGATTTAATTCCCTTAGATCTTTATTCTATGAATGATTACTTAAAAGCTATTGATACTTATACCCGATTACAGCCTATTAAACAATATCTTAACTTATTTATTGTACCAGTTCCAGCTGACTTTCCTGGGCAGCTTTATATTCGTTGTGCTATTGTTCACAAATTAATACTTGGAAATCAAACAATAATACCTGATATAATTTTATGATTTATTCCTATGCTTGGACCGTTACATGTATCTTTAAACTCACGTCAAACAACAGTGTCAGTATATCACAAGTTTTTTAGTAAACTTTTTAAATCAATTTGGAAGAATAAAGAACTTGCAGAAAAGCCTAAAGTATGGCGATTCGATTTACTACTTTATCTTGCTTATATGGGATGGCTTTGAATTAAACCAACTATTATAACTCGTATGTATAATTTTAAAGATTTAGAATATCAAACATTTATAGACTTACTTGATAATATTGTTCCAGCAACTATTGACATATATGCTGTGTTGTTTAAAGCTGTAAAATGAAATGAGTATCTTGAAACAATATTTCGGTTGTGGACAATTTTTTGCCGCTTCAAACGAAAAAATTATGATAAACTTCCTTTAGCATTTCTTTCTGATATATTTTTTTGGGATTCAATTAATCATCCAATTCTTACTGCTTTGAAAACTCATTTTCCACTTTTTACTGATTACTATGTTGAAAATTTTCATAGCATTCTTTGACGACAAACATCAGGACAACGATTAGATGCACGTTCTCTTCGTGATAAAGCTTTATTTATTGATCATAATAGACATAAAAATGGATTTCGTGATGCTTTTGTTAAATCTACACATTATCCATATACTCGGCATCAATTAAAGCAACTAGAAGAAATGTCTGCCGAATTTTTATTATCTTTGTTTATTGATATTCGAAATAAACATGGTCAAAGTAATATAACTTCTTCAAAAAAACGCTCTAAATGTTTTTTAGCAGCATTTAATGCAGATGTTGATATCAAATGGTTACCAACTGGGTATCATGTTTTAAAAAAGCCTTCGAAAGACAAATTTTGTGATGCAACGAAATGTAAATTAAGCTTGTCAGAACCAGGCGGGCATGCTTATCATATACGATGTCTTCATTTATTAAATAATTCATGCCCATATTGCTTTAAATTTTATGAAAAAAAAATTCACAAACTAACAAAATCTTATTTAGATCGATTGAAGCTTTGAATTAATGAGAATGAAATAATTGAGCCTGATAACAATGAACTCGAAGATGATAATGAAAATGAATCCGAACATAAAAATAATGATAATGATGATATTGGTCAAATTGAAATAGATAATAATATAAGTAATCGCCTTGATACAGCTTTACGCTTGTTTTAAATATTTATTTATTCTTAAAGTTAAATTAGATACAAATGTATTTTTCATAGTATAATAAAAAAATAAATATGTTTTGCTTTTTTTGCTTACAATCGAAACTAAAATTATAGTAGTATAAATCATAACGATAATCACTAATTTTGGTGACCATTTTTAAAATTTATTAACCAATCATAACGAACTTCACCTATGCTTTCTGACCCGGCAACTTATCGATTCGCTCATCAGAAAATTTTCAGTTGTTCAAGAATTTGAGAACAGCTGTAAACCATATAAAAAATTTTTTTAGAAGTTTATGAAAACCAATTAATTAATTTTGCATGACCTTATCAGCATTTCCATATTTTATTCAAAATAATAATTTATTTTTTGGTTAGTTTTCGATTTCCGATTGATTAAATTTATTTGTTCCATTGGTCGCAATTATAGTTGTTAGACGAAACCTAAGCCCCCAAAAGACGGAACTTCTGACGAAAGACGAAGCCTTAAACTTAAATGACGAAACCTTACGCTCAAAAAGACGAGACCCTCTAAAAAAAAATTAAAAGAAAACAAATAACAATTGTTATTTTCATTGAATTAACATTCATAATTTATTCAAAGATCAGTATCCGAAGTTACATATATGCCAGCAAAAATAAACCAGCTCATTTTTTCTGGACAACGCCAGGGTTGTTATAGACCGGTTGAAATAACCTTGTCAAAAAGCCATAGTACTTATGGAATAACGCAAATAACGAATTAAAAACATACTGGCACAAAATAAATTTGTAAGATCACAAAGTAAGTACCAAGCGACTTCTCACTAGAACTGATACGTAGTGTAATAGTATAATACATTATAGAATACTCATTTTTAACTCCATTTAAAATTCCATTTTGACATAGAATCCAGATAATATCAGTTGCTACTCGAAAGGCGGATCACAAAACCAATATATTAACTCGTTTTAAGTTGAATTTAATGTAAAATGTATCAAGTTACGGGGTGCCTTTTGTGTATTAAATAATGTGAAGCGCTTGTCAAATAGATGTAGACGAATAGCTGCATCTCTTAAAATGGCATAAACAATAAAATTACAAACATTTAACTATTTATATAGGGTTTCAAAGTTAACAGATTTTGGAAATAAATAAGCTTAAAAAATCGAATTTGTTACAAATGAGAATGAAATGGGAATGTCACTTATTAAATTCGGTTATGTATGTTTACGTAATAGCGATAGTTGTTATACGTAGTTTAAATATAAAACAAGTGAGGAACTTAATTGAAAATAAAATTTGTAAATACAGAAATATATATATTTTAGGCCATATAAACTTAATAAATTGGTTCGCATAACCGGCCGGGTTAAATTTTACAAAACTTGAAGAAAAAATTTTAAGTATATTTACTACCCGGGTGAGTTTTTCATAAAAAATTTTATGTTTTTATATATGTTTTATATATATAATTTTTTGAAAATAAAATTAAAAGCCGGGTTGCCGGGCCACTTTTAAAATTTTTATGTTATGAGAACCAATTTATTAAGTTTGTATGGCCTTAAGTAACAATTAGTTAATGAATATTTAAATTCCTTATGTCTTATATTCAAATTAATCGATAAAATATATAAAAGCCTATTGAACTGAAATTTTGTTTTAATTAAGATCATTTTATTCAAAATCCTAATATAATTTAAATTAAAATTTTGATTTTCGGATGTCGAACTTAAATAACGATCAATTGAATCAGGAACTGGAAATTTCGAAATTTCGTAGAGTAAGGCTTAAAAGGTTTTCATTCATCCCCTCAGCTCAAGCCAATTAAATTTGAGAAATTTAGATTATTCATTTTTAATGAAAATTGTAAGTGAAAGGGTGAGAATCAGATTTTGAGTATAATTATTATGCATCAGTCTAAGTGGATTCCAAAATCAATTTTAGCTTCATTATGAATTAATTATTTCGAAAAAATAAATGGGTCTTTAAAAAAATATATATATATCCTATATATTTTTATTTCAAAATTCTGAAAGGCGTATTTGATAATAAAATTAGTTTTTTTATATCTACTATATATCAAGCAATTATGTAGGTAAGTATATACTTTAAAGAACATAAGATTTATAGCGATAGATCATATTTTTTGAAATCTTAATCAGATCACTTTCTTAGGAAAATATAGCTGTAGATTTCCTGCGTAAAGATGATACAAGCTACGAAATTGTACGTACTGTACGTACAGTACCTAACCCATACACAATTAAAAGTTGATACAAGTTTTGCGCATATATTAACATTACACTGCATCTCACTAGGGGTCTGCAAATGCCCGTGCCAGACAATTAATGGCACAGGCGCAAGATGCTTGGCATTTTATGTCATACAAAATCTCTTGGCAAATTTTATGTGCTTAAGGTTCCACATCAATGCATGTGGAATTAATGGCCGCATTTCCGAATCTTGTGTATCACAACTTGGAGATCTTTTTCTGTTGACTTTGAAAATATGTACCAGTTTACTTCGGATGACCATGTATTCGCTGTCAACTTCCAAAACCTGATTTATTACGTAACATACTATTCAGTCGTGCGAAGTGATAGTAATCACGTGATTGAAAAGAGACGTTAAGGTATGTGAAAATCTAACGGCGTGGGAAAATCAAATGTAAGCGAGATATTGACATATGACGCGAGCAATGTAATTAAAATAGATCCACAAATGAAAACAGGTAAGTATAAAACGGAAGGGGCAACGCAGGCCTGATCTAAATTTCGCATAAGACATGGATGCACGTGATTTATCATTTTTTCTTCGGCCTGCTGCAGCAGGCGGGAAACCACCAGCTGTTTCCGCGGCAACTCCAGTGCGACCACGATTGCTATTTTCGCAGATGTTATTGCCGTTCTTGCCAAATCGGCCAATTATTCGCTTCTCAATCATGTGTTCCGCTAACATTCAATAAATAAATCACCTCCAGCCAAATCATCTGCCAGCATAATCCAAAATAAAAACTGTCATGTAACGCAATGCTTTCGATTGCAATTATACATTCTTATATATCTTAATACGTAATAACTGCATAGTAACGACGTAGTAATTACATAATTAATATTAAATTTAATCGTTACTATGTAGTTACTGAACATTAAGAGATTTAAGTTTCTGCATAGTTTTTTTTACGTTTTTTTTAAAATGAACCTGATGCAGATAGACAATAATGCAGCAGGATGTTCAGAATTAATGTTCTGATTTCTGATTTCGAATAAAGTTATCGACTATAAACTCTATTTTTTTTTTTCATGATAATATTTCATAAAAAAATACTACTTATTTTCGAAATAAATAAGATCACTAGTATATATTATATAAATGATTGATTTTTATTATTGAGCTTTTGATAATTTATGCTTTTTTTGAAAATCTTTTTTCGTTAACTAATAGGATTTTGGTTACACAATTCTTATTTTTTGCTTTACTATGGATACACCTTAGTTATTCAATATTATATCAGATGCAACAACCTTTGTTCGAGTTTATTGATTGATATCTAATCATACATTTTCGGATTACAGTTACATTCTTTTTCTTCGTGATAATATGTGTTTAAGTGTTGATAGTATAAATAAAAAATATCTGTACAATATTTGTTACCATGCAAAAATCATGTATTCGATATAAGGTTATATTCTTGCTACTCTAAGTAAATCTATAGATCTTCTATTTTTATTCTGTACGTACTGCATTTTAACAACTGAATTTTACGGTACCTTCCTGTGTTATATATATATATTTTGTGTATCTAATCTCAATAATTTATGCGCCTACAATGAAATACCGAAATGAACATCTGAAAATGAATTTACGGGACAGAAATTACATAAATAATGGATGCAATACAGTGGTTATTAATTGGCGATGGTAAATATTTAATTTAAGCTGATTTGATAACATTAAAGTCAGAGTTTACAGTCTTCCTCCAAAAATAAGTATCCTTTTTGCACATAATGTGGGCCAAAATCGTTATCATGCGGGCCAGTGTAGTTGAATTTCATTGTAATTGGCCAATTTTTAGATCATTCTAATTATTTTAAACTTTTAACTAATCGCCACGAATAAAGAAATTTCCACGTATAAAATAATTATATATATGACGAATTAATACTATAAGAGGTTTTTACCATTAAATCTTGATAACTAAAATTTTATTAAGAAAAAGTCCTAACATACACGAATCAAAAAAAAAAACGAAAAATACAAGAAATAAATGTTTAAACCTATTCTAGAGCGCTAATCCTAACATAACTCAGAAAATGATATTTGATAAATAATCGTTCGCACTGCCGTGAAAATAATACTGTCAGTAAATATTTTATTAGGAAAATACTTGACACTGTAGGAAAATAATATTGTCAGAGAAAGATGATAGAAAAAGTACATCAGGGAAATCTGGTTTTGCGGAAGTGGGGATCAGGAAAATAGATGCTACTTATGATTATGAAAAGCTCAATAACAGGTTTTTCCTCGATAACACTCTAAAATAACATAACGGATCAGAGGCATAGTTTTAATTGTTAAAAATCGAATAAATTAACCAAGCAGATTACAATTTGATGAATGAAATAATATATATATATATGTATGAGTGCTTCCAAGGCAAAACCTGTTAGCAAATATTTGAGATATCAATAAGGCGAGTTTAATCCCGGGAAAATATTATGTATTAAATCTTTGTATACAAATTGTATATAATTATTTAATACGTAATATCACAATTTTCCCAAGATTAAACTATTGATCCTCAATATATATTATTATACTGATTGACTAGAGTTTATAGTCCAGATTTCACACAATCAATTTTGGCAAATTATATGCTAAATAATAGTCTAAATAAGAATATCCACTGTTATCAACTTCATCCACAAGAAAAATTACTATAAAAGCAGTACCATCTGTATTTAAAGGCAGTGAACAATGAAACTACTGCCAAGATGTAAAATATAAGTTATTCAAAAAAAAAGTAAGGAGAAAAATAATACTGCCAATATATATATAGTGTAAAAAACAAATACGTACATAATAAATCCTTCTTATAATTGTCCATTAATTAGTTGCAGTGTCCATTTTAAACTCAGGAGTAATAGCTATAAACTTCCTATAATTCTCCCTATTTTTACCTGGTGGATCTGTATAGAAGTAAAAAATATAAGAGCCTTTATGTACAAAATATTTATCATCTACATGGTAAAACAAATCAGGGCCAATATTATAAACAGAAAATGATTGAGATCTTTCTGGACTAATATTTTTAGGAACTTGAACTATTATTCCAACCTGGTAATTTATTCAATAGAAAAAGAAATTATGTAAATTGTTTATATTATAATGTATATAATGTTTACTGTAATACTAGACAAATACGCACAGAACTATAATTAATATCATTTCGAGAAGCAATACCTAGTTGTGAATCTGTTTCCACATAAAAGTTCTTTTAATCATAAAGTGTATAATATAAATCTATATGATTGTAATTGTAATTATAAGTATATGTCTTAATATAAATTATCGTAAATGGTTGATATACTATTTTTTATTTGCGTCATTATATATATATATATATATATTTAGTTATTAAATACAATAATGTAAGATGATTTTTTTTCCATAAAATTATTAGACCGTTATTATACCATCTCAACGGGATTACGAAAATAATTAGAAAGCGAATGAATAGATATAGTTATATTATGGCTATGCTTTAAGGTATTGCAAAAAAGTTTCATGAATTTAATAAATAAGCTATAATTTTAGTAACCAAATTTCCGTGTATAATGATGTCTATATGATATCTCAAACTTAAAAATATAGAAATTTTTCTACTAACCTGCAATATAATTTGTTGTTCCCACTATAAAATCATTCATAAAAAGAGCAACTCCCACGGTTTGATTCTAATAATTTTATATTGTGATTATTTAAATGATATATTTGTTAAAAAATTCTCTGGACAATAAATATTTTGAAAAACTTTTATTTTTACTTACAGTAAAATTATTTCGGAATATTTGATTATTAATTATAACTGTATCATTTGTCCATCCAAAAGTTCATTTTCGATTACCACAAGCAGTTCCAATTGGATTCATACAAATTCGCTGGCAACTCAGAATACTTTCAATGTTTGAGACGGTGTTCCAAATTGAATTCTCTTGACCAATATTATATAATTTGGTTAATTCACAATATCAAACTTCAGTTTATGAACTTAAATCCGACTCATATTACTCTACCTAAAATTAGAGATCGTACCCGTTATGAAAACCTCTACCCGGGTATTATTAAATTACCCGGGTTATCCAGATAAATTACCCTCTACCTAAAATAAAAGTACTTGATTAGGACTTTATTTCAAGTGTTTCGATGTATAATCATCTATGAATATACGATAATCAATGATTATTCAATTATTATTCAATGAATGATTATTCAACGAATGATTATTCAATCAATGATTATTCAATGAATGATTATTCAATGAATGATTATTCAATGAATGATCATTCAATGATCATTCAATGATTAATATAAGCTTCATTACACAACCAATCAAAGGGCTTAATACGAACTAGAGAATAAAGTTTAAAGCTTGCGAAAACTTTTACTATTGTACTTCTCTTTCGTTAATCTTCTTTTACGTCAAAATAAAAGTTTTATCAGTTCTAAACCGACGTAATCTGTAAAATCAACAACAACGCAAAACTAAAATTGATTGGATTTCACAAACTACACCTAAGATCTAGTCGTCTACTATAACTCTAACTTTAATAATCTCAATCATCATAAAATTCCACTATTAAAACTTTACGTCTGTTAGTCACTTTTAGCAGATTGGTGGGAAATAAAACTTCTAAAAAGAGAGTTCAAATTGTTCGTATCTCAATTATTCCTGGGCTTCAGAGATCATTATAAATTAGCAAATATCTCAGTCATGCAAATAACTCTATCATAAATCATTACTCAAAAAATGAGCTTTTTGTCTTGGAAAAAGTTTCTTGCTAGATTTTCGTCTAAACTGTTAATCCGATCTACTTTGCTTTCTAATTTGCAAAAAGCTCTTTTATTTCAATAGGCTCCGCATATATATTTAAAATAACTGTATATATAGCTTGATCATTATCCGTTTTTCATATTAAATTTGACGGATACCCGACAGATTTCACCATTGAATTTAGCATCCAACAGATAGTCGATATAAGCTCTAATTGTCTGTTTCTTTTTTAGGAAGTAGATGATTGACAAACCCCATTCTTATCAATGAATAAACAGATCATTGGACATTTGTCTAATTAAATTGGTAAAGGTTGACAGACGGATAAAATTATGCGTAAAATTAACACGTACACGTGACTCTCGGTATCTATGCTCTAGTCCTTTAATCGTTATATCAAAAACTCCATAATATCAATATCTCATGATATAACAAATATTATAGTAAGTCATAGCCACGTGTACAATCACAAAAAATAATGATGATTCGGTGGAGGTAATTATGATAATACGTTAAACGAAAGAACAGGGAACTGATATCAATAAGGGATATGATAATTGTAAGGGATTATGTAAAAATTAAGGCGTAGCTAAATTATAAAAACTGCATTAATTATTGTTTTTTTTTAAAAAATATATAACGTATAATTAAATTTAATGTAGTTCCATAGTTCGAAATGACGTTCAGTATTCTTAAAATCTTTAAAATATTGTAGATCTTTTAAACGTTATTCTTGATTTTATTATTAAATCCGTAATGTTGTTCTTAATAGAGATAAATTCAACGGATCTGTTTTCTTAGTTCTAAACTATTTCTTAAAAGGTTTATGTGTTGCAGCACTCGCTGTAACCACCAGTAAAACAAGGTAACGCACCACCGACTGAACGCAAAGATAAGGCTTTTACTAGTATTTTATTTGATCGAAGAGTAATCGAAGACGAAAAGGCAAGTCTTATTTTTATTTTTCTTACGTCCTTTCTATAATTAGAAATTTGACTCTAAATTAATTACATCATAATTTTGTATCATACGATATTTGACTAACTTAATTGCTTTATAAATCACTCATATGGTATTTAATTACATATTTCTTATGCACATTAACTGATGATTACATAATTGCCCACCGACTGATCGTGATTCGATCGATGGTTCTTTCTTTTTTTATGATAATTGAAAGAATGAAATTAGTAAAAATTTTTATACTCTTTTTAGCATCAGTTTAATATTTTCATTTTCTTGAGATAAATCTGTTGATTCGCCATTAATAAGCATAATATTGGTCTGCCCTTCATCATCACCAACCGTACAATTTGATCTATCTATTACATTTGTGGTAGTATAATTAAGTGGAATACGTATATTATTTATATTACTTATATTAGTTTGATTAGGTTGATTAATTTGATTAGTTTGATTACTTCTCGAACTGCCTATCAAGGGATCGAATAAAGATGATGAATTTAAACGATTAGATGACAAAGCTAATGGAGAGGATTGAGAAGAATCTTTTAAAAGAGTAGGTTCAGGGAAAACTAAATGAATATTTTGATTATCATTTTGATTGTCAAGAGTTATATCCTGCTTCGAATCGTCCTTTCCAGAGACAGCAGAAAGGGTATTTGGCATATTTCCGGAGAAAGAATCGATTTGTGATAAAAGTTTAGGCGAAATCAAATAAGAAGAAATTTTTGGTGCTGAAAAAAGTTTAATCAATAACATGTATCTTAACCATTCTAAAAGCGATGGCTGTAAAACTAAATTATTGTTATTAATAACTCTATAATTAGTAGGAATATTTTTGTAGTTATTAATAAAATTGTTATTAATAAAATTGTTATTAATAACATTATTAATAATAATATTGTTATTGGTAATATCTTTTTTAATTATATTGTTATTGGTAATATTATTAATAATATTGTTATTTGTAAAATCATTATTAATATCATCATTGATAATATCTCTTGTAATGACGTCAGTCTTATTACGATTTAGAGAGTTCAATTCAACAAAATCATTTAATTCTCCTATCATGTTGAATTCATCAGTAATGGCTTTGTTGTGAGATCTATGAGGATAGTGTACTTCATAAGTGTTAACATTGGTGATCCACCAATGTAGTTTAACATCCTCGAATGCACGAGTAACAGCAACATCTTGAGAAAACACTAAGGCATTCAATAATCCTAAGGAGCAAAAAATTAGAAAAAATGAAACAAAATAATTAAAGATGATCAAACAATAAAAAAATAACACATATATACCTTGAAGTGATAATCCAATGTCGCAAAGTAATAATAGAATATAAGGGATCTCACTATGAACGTAAGCGAAAGTTTCAACGAAAGAATTAAAAAATTGAACCACCAATGGCACCACAGGATACCACATAACTCTTCTGACAACAGAAGAAATCAAAGCCTTATTAATTAAGGTGGGGTAGTCAGACAAATGAGAAGAATCAAAATTATCGGGTTTTTTTGTCGCGGATTTTAGTTTTCCAATGACCATAATGACAACGATCGTACAATATATAATGGACATAACTACCCAACCGAATAGAGTAATCCATTGCCATATTATATTATATTTTTGGCCCGAATCACGAAACCAACAACTTCTGTAAAAATATCAATAAAAAGATAATGTTAATTTGATATAAATACAAAACAAATATGAAATAAACAAATATTTATGCACAGAGGTATGCACATATATAATAATATATAATATATAGTATACATACTGTTCAGGATCATCATAACCATACATATTATCAGCAATAGGAAGAAGAGAAATTAAAAGGGCCATAAAAAATGAAATTATAAAATAAAATTTCTCAAAATTATAACGAATTCTATATTCGTTTACGAATACTATATGAAGGTTCTATAATAAATTAAAATAAATTTAAAATAAATTTTTTTTAAAAAAAGACAAATGAGATATAAGGAAAAATATAATTATAATACATACCAAAACTATACTAACGATATAGAATAAAGAAGAAAGGCCGAAAAATATGATTGCCCAAGTCTTATACAAATAGATCCAAAGAAATTAAAAAAAAAAGCTAATAGATCTATAAAAAATAGCAATTATTGAATATTGAAAAAGAAAGCTAATAGATATCTTACCGCATAAGCACACGAAAAATTAGAAAGTTCGAGAGTTTTATCCCAAAACAACCCATAAAAAAGGTGACTAGAATAACCTATATCACAGAATAAAGCCGCAAAAGTTAAACGAAATGAAACTCGATCAGCGAGATTAGGGTAGTATTTTCGTATAAAGCAAAATATTACGAATACGGTAGCGGTAGAAATGATAGAAATGACAAGCAAAGGAATGCATATTTTAGCTATAGAGGAGTATTGATCCTTTGGTATTGGAACGATGAAGGCAGCCATTAATCATAGTGTTCTTGTAGAGCAATAGAAAAAAATTCAATTAAGTATCGATTTAATATATATATATCAAATATGCAGATATATGCATTATTAAAAAAAGTAAGAAAAATGGTTTATTTAAAAGGTAAACAAATGATAATTACAAATATACACTAGATTGATCTCAAATAATATTGAGTGTTTGCTTTGATCAGATTTAAACCAATATAATCATGATAATAGATCGGTCTATTCAAAAACAAACAATCCCTTGATCAAATTTATCATTAATATATACTAATATTTCGTCAGTTTTGTCCATTTTTATCCATTTTCTAATTTTCCATATTTGAGGGAATTAAGGTTGGTTTAGTGTTAGGTATGAGCAAGACTTATAGGTAAAATCGTCTCCTGAAATTTCCGTTTTTATAGTCTTGGCGTTTGATGTTTTTAGCTTCGTCGGGCTAGTCCGATTTTTAGAGATTTACAATTTTGACAATTAAGGATATACTATAGGTATACAGTACTAATTAATCAAATCTATGTAAGGTATAGTACAGTATGTAATAAAAACCAGTGGTGCAGATTTTATGCGTAGATCGGCAAAATCGTTAAATTTACTAAATTTACTACGTACGTACGTAGTGAAGACCAGTATTGAAAATTCGGCATAAATGTGCTGTGCAAAAAATTATTTTATACAGAAATGTTATTTTATTTTTTGTGCATACTGCATTAATTTTTGTGCAAAAAAACAATACATGGCACAACACCGGTGAAGACCAGTGTACAAAAAATTGATTCATCTCACGTATCAATTACATCAAACTATTAGTTTAATATAATAAAATATTATATATATTAATGCTTATATTTTTTATCTTAATAAAGCTAATTCATTTTTTAACTTGAACAATACCACAAAAAGGTTTTCCTGATTTAAATAAAAATTTTAAACTGATATAAATTGCTTGAAAAAAATAGTTGGCACTCAATTTTTCGAACACTAATTTTGTCGATCTATGCATAAAATCTACCTACTACGTTGTTTTTATTACATAGATTTGATTTATAATTGTTGCATGTGTGAACCGACATTTTCCTATTGATTCGGGTTAAAGTTTCGTGGAGAGTTTGGAAATGTGAAATTCAGAAGCACGAAAATGCACAAATGCTAGGAAATATGCAAGGATTTGGACATTGCATAATCCCAGAGATTGATTAGATTTAACAATTCGTCATACAAAACTAAAAAAAGGGTATAGAAATTTTTGACGCATGAATATGAAAATATCTTTTGACAATCAATTTCGTACACCCCTATTAAGAACGTACGTACAGTGCGCTAGCATAGCGGGCTTTTATTCTGATTGGATAAGTTTTGCAGATCATTTCGTGATTTTACAAAATCTGATTGGTTAATAGATTATATTAAGAATGAGTCGAAATAAAATATTTTGCAAGATATTAATTAAATAAAAGATACATTTATTTAAATT
>CAJVPY010000845.1:0-22877 GCA_910591965.1 Dentiscutata erythropus
ATATTGTAAGAAAGAAGTATAAACAACTAGTAATAAAATAATTTGCAAGATAAAACAAAGAAAAGTAAATTGGAAATCACATGGGCTTTGCCCGCACAAGTTCAAGTCCTGTCGTCGTCGCCAAACTGTAATATAGTAGACTTTGGTGGTAATAAACTATATTACTTGACTTAGTGTCAGGAGGGTAAGAAATATGAATAACGTAAAGTAAACACTAAAAGAAAAAACAAAATAGTAAAAGGTTAATAAAAGAACAATAAAAAGACAATAATTTCACTAAAGAAGATAACAGAATATAAAATGTGTATAAAGTGAGTATTTTCAAGATAATATTAGTTTATTAGAAAAGAAGAAAGTATATGAGACCAAGTCCAAGACAAAAATCTACCCAAGCCTTAAGTAAAAAGACCAGGTTTATATATCTTTTACAATTCTAATTAATTACTAATTATAGTTCGTATTATTGTACTATTGTGTTAAAGAGACTTGTCAAAGAGACTTGTCAAAGAGACTTGTCAATGAGACTTGTCAAAGATACTAGTTAAAGAGACTAACCAAAGAGACTAACCAACGAGACTAGTCAAAGAGACTAGCCAAAGAGACTAGCCAACGAGACCTAATTATTCGTTAACTATTAGTTTAAATGAAAACTATAAAAACTATACTAATAAAACTAATACTAAGGATTCTATTGATTAAATAATATTTGTACTACACTTAGTAGTTACACGTAGATGAATAATAGAAAATTTAAAATACTAATATAATACTAATATAACACTATCTTAAAACATTACCCAGAGCTTTTTTTTCTTTCTACCACTTCTTCTATTATATTGTTCATTATGTGAATAGGGGTCAATGTGCTTTCTCCAGACAGGTCTGCGAAGTTTGCTCCTTTCAGTATACTATTTTTGCTCAGTACCCTATCTAACCTTATTTGAAACATTTGTGTTAAAACTTTTCTACATGTTTCAAGTAATACTATAGGTCTTGTATTGCTTAGATTATATTTTCAAGAGCTATTTTTTGGGATTAAGTATATCTGACCAAGTTTCCACTTGTCTGGAATCTTGTTTTGTTCAAGAATTGCATTCATTAGCACTAATATTTTCTCAATCACTTTGAGTGGTAGTTTCTTAAATAGAATATAGCTAATATTTGAAATTCCTGGTACTGTATCATTTCTAGTTTTGCTCAGAGCTCGTGTCCATTCATCTATTGTAAGGGGGTTTGTTACTTTCTTATATATCATAGGATTAATTTCTTTTTTTGGCTTATACTCTTTTTTCTATTCTGCTTT
The DNA here is from genome assembly GCA_910591965.1 of Dentiscutata erythropus. Lineage (NCBI taxonomy): Eukaryota > Fungi > Glomeromycota > Glomeromycetes > Diversisporales > Gigasporaceae > Dentiscutata > Dentiscutata erythropus. Next base: position 1,304 of record CAJVPY010000845.1, read on the forward strand.
CATCTCTTTAAAATTTTGATTTCTTTTTCTAAATTGTTTTTCAAAGTGAGAAATTATTTGCCGTTTTACTCCTTCTTCATCATTGATTAATTCCAGGTTATGTACTCTGGAATTCTCCTCTACTAGAACTTTGTCGATTGTAATTTTGTTATACAGTTTATTAAGCAAGCTTTGGAGCATTTTCTTTTTATTTTTTTCCATCATACCAAATCTCAATTCTATTTTTTCCCGAATCTCGCTTTCTTTTTTTTTCCGCTCTTCATCGTCTGCTTTCTTTCTAAGAACCTTACCCCAGTTTTTCAGTTCCTCTAATTGGATTTGACTCCACCACTCTGGCAATTGTGCGATTTGTGTTTTGTGCAGTTGATTTATTTCATCAATTCTTTTATTTAAATTTTCTCTCTCTCATCAGAATTAATCTTTGCCGAGGCATCTTTCTTACTTCTCTTCTGTAAATAATATAAGAACTTAATTTCTCTGTAAATTTCTGATTTTGGGATTGACTTTTTTTCCTGTGCTTCAGTTTTCTTGACGTTAATCCAAGGTATCTGTTCTAATGCTGCACTCATTATTGTATTACTAATGTTGTCCCATTCAACATTAATATCTGTAGATGTATTATGTGAAGCTTTCACATTTTTGCCTTGGTCTTTCACACAAAGAAGGTGCTCTACCCGCATACTGTATGCCTCACAGTTTTCTAATAATGCCTTATGATATAGAAAAACTCTTCTAGTTGGTTTTTCTCGGTTTTTTTTACTAAGTTTTCCATACGCGAGTACTTTACTTAATTCTAACTTCGCACATATTATTTTGTAATCACTACTTGTTACTATATTAATGTCTTTAATTGTAGCTTCGTTAAGAAATTCTCTCATTTCTTCACCAATCTATATATAGTCAATTCTTGAGGCTACTTCATCTTTTTGCTATGTAAATTCTTTCTTGTGTAGATTTAAAAATCTGAAAGAGTCTATCATCTCTTTACTTTTAAACCATTCGAGTAGAGTTTTTCCCAGCCCTTGATTTTTGCGGCCTGTGTTACTAGTATCTAATCTTGTATTATATATTGTATTAAAATCTCTGAGTATGCTTATATATATGTCTATCTTGTTCTTATATATTTCTTGTACTACTATATGTTGCACCTCCTTGTTAATTTTTTTATCTGCCAGTGGCAAATATATTACCCATATCTGTATGATTGCTTTTTTAAAGAAAAACTCTAACTTTATCACATATGGATTGTATCTTCTAACTATAGCTAAATGTTTTGACCAGTTCTTACTAACTAAAGCCCCTACTCCTGACCCTTTTAACTTATACACTTCTTTTGTTAACCAAAAGCTTGCATACCCAAATTTTTCTATGTCTATCTATTTACCCTCTTCCTCGTTTATATTAGTTTCTGCTATCCCGATGATATCCAAACTCTTTTCTTTATCTAAAGCTGCTAAGTTCCTTAATTTTTGCCCATTTAACTTTAAACCATATATTATAAAACTCTAAACTAAGCTGTCCATAGCTATTACTCTTCGTTTTTTTATTTGAATCCTCACATTGTTCTTGTGTTTTGGGTACTTTTAAGACAGAAGTGAGGGTTTCTGCTATGCCCATATTGCTTGATTCGCCCGTGGTGCCTTTCAAGAACGCATTGCAATTATCTGCTCTATTGCTTTAAACTTGTACCTCATTTCTGCAAAGATTTTCTCTAACTCGTTTGCTTCTTGCTTTTTAGTTTTCTTTCCTTTCTGATCGGTGATTGGAAATCTATTTGATCCTGTTGCAAGTTCTAATCTCTGAGGTAAATTTATATTATATATATTGGCAAGAGGCTTTCTAGTACCACTTCTAGCTCATATACTACTTCTTTCGCTATTTGTAATGGTTCTATTGGTGTGAATACTCTTTTTTGGACTCTGATTTCTATTTGCCTATTGTTTCCATGTATAAAATTCACTTTTATATATGCTTTTCTTTACGTATTCTTTCCTCTCTTAATTCTCTTTATTATCAATCAAGCAATTCTCTCTATAACGATGATTTTCATCCCACTTTATTCGATGATTATAATAATATAGATTTGTTGATTTTGCTTTTTGTAAATCTAACATTGATGCAAAATATATAAATGCCGCTTCTCTCTGATTGCCATTTCTGTTGTCTGGTATATATACTATTTTTACTTTGAAGCTTCTAAGTTGGCGAAGTAATATTGCTTTACATGCATTATGTGGCACCTCTCTTAATATAAGTTTGAATTCGTTTCTGAGCCCCAATTCTCTTTTGTTAAATCTGCCACTTGTTACTCTTACTGTTTTCCCATTTCATAGTAAATTGCCCAAGTATTTATAAGGAGGTGCTTTTTTTCTTCATTTGTACATCTAACTCTGACATGAGCAGCTTTACGTTCTGCTGAGATACGCCACTCAATGCTTTCTACAAACTCATATGTTTTTAAACACCTTTTTATATTTCTTGTTCTTGCTGATACAGGTAGGTCTCATATAGTTAGATTCACTTCTTTGTGAGAGTTTCCTTTCTTGTTGTTTTTGAGGTTTTCTTCTGATATAATTTCTTGTCTAGAGCTATTCTTATGTGCCCATATAGATTTATTTATATCTTCATTTCTATTTAGAGAATTATTCTCTCCTGTTTTACTCTCTTTTTCATTCAATTTTTCTTTTTTCTTAACTATACTTATTCATTCTTTTACTTCTTGTGTTGCATGATCTTCTTGTCCAAACTCAGTATAAATTAACATTGCTTTAGTTTCTGCACCTTCTGTATTATCTTTTTTTAATACTTCCATTTCACTCTCATTAAGGTTCATTCCTGCTAATCTTAATAAAACTGTTTCTTCTTTTTTTCTAGCAGTTAAATCTTCTATATTTCACGTTTTCTTTTTAAAATTTCTTCTCAGATATTTGGTTCTTTTTCTTTTACATCAAGTTCTATTTTTGTTGAAATATATAGTATTTCTAATCTTTTCTCCTCACTTAGTTTAAGTCTTTCTTTTTTCATACTTGTTGTAATCTCAGTTATTTTACCAATGAGCACCTGTTCCTCGACTGATAATTTTTTATTCTGATTAGCTTTACACAAAGCCCATTTATGAGTTTCGATTGTGCTGCAAATTGTTGTTATAAATGCTAAGTCTTGATACTCAAGGTATCTTGCTATATTTCGATCTATATTTAATGTAAATTTACTTTGCTCTGCAAGTATTTTTTGTTGTTTACTCTGCGATGCCAAGGCAAAATCTTTAATCAGCATTAGATCCATATATTCAATATTTGACTATTATATCTGTGCTATGTGTATGTTGTATGATTATCTTTTCGAAATTTTTAGAATACACTTTTGTTTTGCTATAAGTAAACACGTAATGAATTGTTTGTTTGTTTGTTTGTTTACTAGATTACGCGTCTTATAGTGATCTGCAATTCAGAGTCTAGGTGTGTTTCCAAAAAACAGAAAAAAGTTTTTTAAAAGTGGTTTTTTAGAATAAATATGTCTTTAACCAAAAAAGATTCTAATACTTGTAATAAAAACTTTGTTGCTGTTCTAACAAATTATATATATTTTTAGATGCCTTTCCTTTTTACTTAGACTACTTTGTATTGTTTTCTATACCTAAAAGTGTTTTATAACTAATTTTCCTTTTGGCGCAATTTGGTGCAAATGATTAGCGAAGAGTGTTTTTTGATTTTTTTGCTTTTGTTATATATTGTATTAGTATTAAAACAAATGTAGTATTGTATCATTATCAATAAAATCAATTATTTTTTAAACAAAAGTAAAAATCACAGCTCAAAATACGTAGGCTTGGCAAAATTTTATTCTCGAGAATAATGTACCAAACAAAACATTATAAAATTTTTTTGGTTGCATCAAAAACATTTATTTTCATTAATGGTTTAGATTATAGATGTTGGTGAAATATGGTGAAATGTGGTGAAATAATTTCACCACTATTGGTGAAATTGATGGTGAATTGGTGAAATTGGTGAAATTAATTTCACCAGCATCTATAGTTTAGATTATTTCGATTATATTTTACTATGGTATGCCAAGTCACTTCTCAAAAAGTCAATAAAATCTTAAGTTTTAAATATTTTTTAAAAATGTAACCAATAAAAACTATTATTTTTTTAGTACTATCCAAATTACCAGTTAGAAATTTTATAAAAGTTTATGAATTAAAGTTATAAGTGTTTAAAGCTATTATGTTTTCAAAATTTTGGCATTTAATATAAAAAAGTTAAAAATTTTTTTTACAATTTTTTTTATCCAATCAGAATTAGTATATAACGCATTCTGATTGGCTAAAAAGCTAATGTGAAGTGACTTGGTGCACTATAGCAAAAAGTGCATTAATAGATAAAGTAGCGTGATCTAATTTATCCAATTAAAGATGGATTTTACACGTTTAATCACAACTTGGAGGTGCTCTTCTTAGTATGAATTTTTATGAATTCCAAATCAACTTTTATAGCAATGAAATTCTAAAATGATTCAATTATTTAATGCTTGGATTAATGTGCTAAATTAGTGCGAATGATTTAAATAAAATAAAATTTAGTAGTAAATATTCACGAACTTTGATATCTCATTTTAATATTTTTTAATGTACAACATTTTTTATACTCAGGCACTAAATTAAAATAAGCTACTAGTAAATACTCATAGGCATTAATAATCCTCAGGTTTATAGATGTTGTTACGGGGTGAATCGTATTCTTTTAATAAGATAAACATGAAATTATATGATAAAAATACTTGAAATTTAATATATTAATTTTTAAGAAAAATTTTTATATAATCAAAAGAAAAACATATTTTAGATGATAAGGCAACTCGCCAGAGGCGTGATGATAGTGATTTGACAATAGTTTAGTTTTAAAATGAATTTATTAAGGTGATTTATTCAATGTATTGTATAAGTTATATTAGAATCCCGTAGAATAGGATATTCTTTACAAGAGAGAAATTACAAGATTTTTATAACTTTAACTAAACTAATAGACTAAAGAGGCTTAGGGATAAATCAGATCTTTCATCATGAAAGAATCAAGGAGAAATCACTATAACTAAGGGCTTACAATAATAAGTACAACATAATTATAATAATGAAGACTTTGCTTAACAATATTTCATATTATAACTACTTCTAACTATTTCTTGATTCTCTCTTTAGATTTCTTAAATTTCAGTCTTTCTTCTTATGCGTTCAGGTTCTTCAGATTTCGCATTGGTTATGAGGCTAATTTGGCCGAGGAGTTATTATTTATCTAAGCCTTAAGATAAATTACAAACCTGTTTACCAGTTTTTTTCAGCCGATAAGCCTCAACCAATAAACCAGTATTCTTGTATTAATTGCTTCTTAATCACAGGTTTACTACACCAATTTCATCGATCTACCTTTTAGCTCGTGACAATGTTCTTTATGCTTATGCTCTAAACTAATGCAAATAAAATGAACAAAGTGTTATTTAAATACTCGTGGCATTTATAAAAAATCTAAACTAAGATTTGGTCAATTTTCTGATAATATATTATAATTTAGAACCACTATTGCGAAAAATGCCTGTAAGCCAAGAACATAGCTTGTCAACATTTCTAATATTTGCAAATGCTAAGTAAAACTTTAATAAATATTTTGTATACCAATTTTGGACACCTAAGCAATCAAATTCGGACATATTCAGACATTATAGCAATCAAGTAGCAATCAAATTCGGACATTTAGGTGTCCGAAATTGGTATATAAAACCTGTATATACCTGCTAGTGCTTGCTAATTCATTGCAAAAATATAAAGACCTGACCCGGGTGATACTTAAACTATTATAAGTTTGGGAAGATTTAAAATTCCGACTCATCTTATATGTACTTAGAATCAATTTATGCTGATTCTAAATCTATGAAGATTCTATTCTAACATACATTTACATAAGCTACACATATCTTTATATTTCTAAATCACTTAAACTCCAAGCTCTTTATATAGAAACCCTTGTTTTTTATTTATATTTATTTATTGACTTATATGTAATGCGGAGTAATCTGTAATACAATGGCACATCAAATATTTCCTAAATTATCGACTTCAATAAGGTGTAGGTTTTGAAATTTAGAGTTACTTATAAAAAAATTGGGCCACTCGAAAATGATACAAGGCTCTAAAAAGCATTTAAGTTATTTAAATAGTGAATTCAGAATTTCGTTCTTTCCCTACATTTTAAAAAGCAAAAATGAATCATGATAATCATGAAAAATCAACTGATTTAGATCCTTATACCCTTGGATACAATTATCAAAATGGAATAGGAGTTGAAAAAGATGAACAGAAGGCATTCGAATATTATCAGAAATCCGCGGAGATGGGTGATGCTACTGGAATATATCATGTTGGAAGATCCTATTTTATTGGAATGGGAGTTGAAAAAGACGATCAGAAGGCATTCGAATACTATCAAAAATCTGCGGAAATGGGTAATGCTGATGCGATATATCAAATTGGATATTGTTATCAAAATGAATTAGGAGTTGAAAAAGATGAACAAAAGGCATTCGAATACTATCAGAAATCTGCGGAAATGGATCATGTTGTTGCAATAAATGACCTTGCAAGTTGTTATAGAAATGGAATTGGAACTGCAAGAAACATACGACGTGCGAATGATTTGTATAAAAAGTAAATAATATTCTATTATAAACCTTTTTTTCAATTGATCTTTATTAATTTTTAAATTCTAATAGAGAAAGAAGTATAAAGAGTATGTGTGTACACTTTATTTGTTTACTCATTTTCTAGTCAGAACTAATTTAATAGAAATTTTTTCAGAAATAATTAAATCATCATACCCTCCTGATCTTGATGATAATTTGATAAAAATATTGAACGATGTGAGATATCAATTATCATGGATTCCCTATGAAGAATTTGAGGATATTATGCAGATAGGTAAAGGTGGATTTGCAACTGTATACAGTGTTGGTTGGTTTGATAAAGGACGAAATGTTGGATTAAGAGTTGTACTCAAAATAATTGATAATTCTGAAAAACATAATCAAGAATTTATGAGTGAGGTAAATTACTGAAGTTTATTTGTCTTAATAATGAGCTAATTAATAACCTATTCTCAATAGTTGAAAAGGTTTTGTGAAATCGGATACGAAAATCCATCATTCTTACAATGTTATGGAATATCAAGACATCCAATAGATGGAAGATATATAATTTGTTTGAAATATGCAGTTAGAGGTTCTTTACGCAAGAACCTTAAAGAAGTTTCACAGATGGAATGGGAAAAAAAACTTAATTTACTTCATTGCATTGCTACCGATCTTGAATCAATTCATTCTCAAGAAATGATTCACCGCGATTTGCATAGTGGAAATATTTTACAGGACACCTTCGATAGCGCATACATCACAGACTTAGGTCTTTCAATGTCGTCAAATGAAAAAAATGAAAGTGAAAAAATTTGTGGAATCTTACCTTATATCGATCCACGAGTTTTATGTGGTCAAAATTACTCTCAAGCTGCTGATATTTATTCGTTCGGGATGATCATGTGGGAAATCTTGTATGGTGTAACAGTATCTTATTATATTGGTGAATCAAAAAATGAAATCAATCTTCAATTTCTAATATGCAGCGAAGATTTACGGCCACCTGTTAATAAAGAAGCAACATCGTGTTATGTGAAGTTGATGAGAGAATGTTGGGACAAGGAACCTAAAAATCGGCCATCGGCAGAAAAACTCTGTGAAATTTTTAAAAAATGGCAAGATAATGAAAACATCTTATTGGAATTGGACAAATCAAAAATAAACCTTGAAGACATCGAAAAATCTTACGTTGATCTGGTTAGTAAAGGAAGTAAATTTTATCCACCCACAAAATCAATTATTGACAGTGGATTGCAAAGTCTGATCATTGATGATTAAAATAATTCAAACTAGAAATTATATAGAAAAAAAAATATTCTTATTATATATATATGTTTATCAAAATCTAAAAAATGTATTATAATTTTAAAAGATATGTAGCTAAATCAAATTTATAATATATTTTTTAAAATAAATAACCATTCACTAAAAAAATAATTAGATTGTTATATCCAGATTATGATATTTAGGTTGGTTCTACCCTAAATTGACCAGCATTATAACTAGTGCTGGCTAACTTTGTCGGTATTATGTATTTTTCGGGAATATATGGGTGAAAATTTTGATGGAAATGTTGTAATTAAGTGACATACGTAATGATTTATAAATGATTTAGTTTATAAACAGTTTCATAAGCAATTTACAGCTAAGAAAAGCGATTCCTAGTTTACGAATATCACTCAATTTTATTAATATACAGTATAACCTCAATATAATGAAGCTCTAGAGCTGGAGGTTTTCTTCGTTATATCAAACCTTTATTAGTAGTTTCGTTATATCGGGGCTAATTTAAACATAAAAATTAGAAATAATCTTCGTTATCGTTATATCGATATGTCGCGGCTGAAGCTGACCTCGATTTACCAAAACCTAACTATAAAAAAAGCCAAAAAAAACGCACCCCAAAAATTTTTGGGAATTTCATATTAAAATATTTAAAATTTCCAGCTTCAGCCGTGACAATTATTTACACGAATATAAAGTTATCAGTTAAAAAAATTTTGTTAATGAAAAAAACTTGCATTTTTATTTAAAGTTTTGCAAAACAGGTCAATGTTAAACTTGCAAAGAATATAAGTTAACAAAATAAATAAATACACAGTCATTCTCGCTGCAACACACTTAAAGCAACAACTTACCGATGTAAAACAACTAATAATGTTTTTTTCTCCGCGCCAAACACACGAAAGATTGATAACATTTGATAATAATGAGTAAGTTATTATTTTGTAAAAAAAAATTGGATGCGGAGTGTGTTCTGACCTAAAAAAAGGTCAAATTAGTTTCTCAAACCTGTTTAATAAACTCATAAATTATTGACTTGCACTTCATGTCCTTTTTTGCGGATATGTAAAAATGTAAAAAAGTTAAGATGGATTGCTGCATAGCAGCATGATCTAATGCACCAGTTTTTTGAACATTACCAATGCATCGATGATCTGCTTGTTGATAACCTGTGTGCCAAGAAAAAGGCATTTTAAGTGCATTGTAGTGTCTCAAGATTGTAACGGTAAGTTTTAATTTGGAAGTAAATTTGACACAGTAGAACTTACCACATTGTGGTAGAAATTCTACCATATTATATAATTCTTATCATATTATATCAGGGTAACCAGCCTGAAGAAGGAATCATTCAGGCATTAATGGGAAATAAGGTAAGAAAATTTCAAGAAGATTTGGTGAATGAATTGCACAAAGCCTTCAAGGCCCATGAAAAGAGAGGGATTCGAACCCCCTTGACCTTAAGATTAACGTTGTCAATGACTTCTTTGCATTTCTTGAAATACTTTCACTATCAAACCATTTAAGATCCTTATTTTAAATATGATAATAAATAATTTGAATTTATCAACATTAACTGAATTACATATTATATACCTTTTCTGGAAGTGTTTCTTGATCATTCGCTTTTACGTATCACCTAATCACTGGGAAATGTGTCATACATATTTCTTAGGAATGTACGTACGAATTCTATTTATTGCTATCAGCTATAGAAAAGAATATTATGTTTAATATTAAACTAATAAATTCTGGATGTTGTACTAAATACAAACAAACTTCAAAGTCACTTTTTAATGTACCAATTAAAGAAAATGTGATATTGGTCGTATTTGTGTGATTATTGACCTTTAGCATTTTAATTGGAAATTATTTTGTGGCGATTATCTGTTTTTTAAGTTAAAGTTTTTGACGCCAATAATTCTGGATGTTGTAATGTGGTCAGTTTGAGATAGTAGGTTGGGCTGAGGCAGTAATTTGATCATTGTTTTTTGTTTCGAACTAGAGATGTTAGGGGCGCGCTCATTTATACGAGTGATACAAGCCCAAAAGGATATCAGAGATCGTAAATTTTGTTTGCCTTGAATCAGTTTAATACAGTAATAGTCTTTAGATCTGTGACACTGATTAAAAAATGGTTGTGATAAAATTTTGCCTATAGAAACTCATTATTTTCCATACAATCACGCACCCAATTAATTAAAAATCTTTAATAATATTTTTGTATAAATTGATTTTCATTACACTGCCGTCTATAAATAGAGAATGTTGCGTGTTAATCCGCCCTTAAATCACATGAAGACATGTGACTTTTATATTGAATGCATCCTATCTCTATGATGTTAAATTAATACTATTGATAATAAGTCAGGATTATATTAGTATCAGACTACGTAGACTCATACTTTAATAACATCACAAATAACGATAATAATGTTTCGATTACTATATCAAAATGCAGAAAATGTACAACCATATGGGGAATTGAATTTAGAAAATCCACCATTTTGAGAATGTAACGGTAATTAATGTGTGTTACATTTATTATTATTGTTATATTATATATATATATATTTATAAAATGTCTTTTAAAACGAACTGTTTATGATTAATACTTAATATTCTAACGCCAATTATTATAAAAATATTTTTAAATAAATAAATAAATAAATAAATATGAAAGTTGTTGTTAGATTAAAAAATTACTGTACCGATACTGTATAATTTTCTAAACGATTAACGTAGAAACTTAAAATGGATTAAGCAAAATGATGTTATAAAGCAAATGTTTCAGATTTACTTAATGCATATGTATAACTTTTTTACAAAAGAAAAAATTATCCGTGCTTCCTAAAAAGTATAATATAAATTATAAAAAAAATTTATAGTAAATCAATTGAAGGTTTGTATATGTTGAATGTTTGAATCTTTTTGATTTGTCTGGTGAACCGTCCACCGGATGGTTCAACTCTCATATTACTTAAAAATCTGGTCTAAAAACTTAATAATTAAAATAGGTCATGATAATAAAAATTTTGTGTCACATTCTGTCCGGATGTTGTCCTATTTGCTAGAGCGACAAACATAGTCCTGAATCACTTATGTAACCAAATATGGTACGGTCTTACCTCGACTTCTACATTATATTCTGCAACATGCACCAATTATACCAATTATTTTTCTCTCATGTTTAAGTAGATATATTGACATTATTTAACTAATTAAGCTGTCTAAATTACTTACGTACGTACAGTACATATATGTGCAAAATAAAATGTAGGATGTAATTTTTTTATATATGACATACACTACGTATTTAAAATGCAATATAGCGCATAATTATAAGCATATTTTAAATCTAAAATTGAATGCATAACAGAAAAGTTATCTGACAATGACACGTGTATCATGTGACAATATACATTAAAAATTTTTATCAGGTTGTGGAGTATTTGTTTAATTTCTTAAAAGAAAAAAATAAGGTATGTGTATAGCAGTAGGGTCCTGCCGTAAGTAGATTGGTTAATTTAATCTTAATATATATTTTAGTTATATATTGTGACTCTTGGCGCAATACATTATTAATTCTTGTGAACTACCTGATCTGGTATTTGTTTTGTCGTTCCTTTCGAAAAGTTATATTATTACTTATATAGTCTGTTTTATATGTTTTCTTTATCTTTACTTTTCTCAATTAATTACCTTAAGCCATTTCAAAGGCAAATTTCTTTCCTTTAATGAAATCTCTCAACTAAGTCAATCTTAGTCCCAACTATTTTACGCTTTGAATTGAAATACTTAGGTAATCTTATTTTATTCCCAATAAATACTACTTTCCTTAAGCTTCGAGGTAAATAAAATCCCTAAATGAGTACTCATAATATTCCTGACTTCCCGCCTCCCGCTTATAAACCATATGACCAAAATTCAACCGACGATGATCGTGTACTAACAACTTCTGAAAATTTTGATCACTCTACGAAAATTAATAATAATTCTGATAATTTAATATATTCTAAAGAAATTACTGTTCATAGGAAAACAAAGAATATTGAGCGTGTAAATTCTCAAAAACAATTAGTAAGAGGTGATTCTGTTAAAAAATTGAAACAACTTGATAAACTTGAATCTACAAATGTTTATGGTTCAAAACAATCGGCTACAAATGATATTTTATCAATGTATTCTGAAAATTTTGCTCCTCATAAGACTGTACCTGCAAGGAAGCTTGATGCTGTTACACGTGTAAATTCTCAAAGAAAACTTGTAAGAGGTGATTCTGATAGAAAATTACGACAACTTGATAAGCCTGGTCCTGTAAAAGATTATGACTCTGAAAATATTACTCTTCATAAAAATGTTTCTACAAAGAAAATTGATGCTATCTCACGTGTAAATTCTCAAAGAAAACTCGTAAAAGGTGATTCTATTAGAAGATTACAACAATTTGATAACTTCGATTCTGAAAATAATCATAATTCAAATGTAGTTGAAAGACAACCAACTACTGATTATGTATTAAATTCTGAAGATGTTACACTTCATAGGAATGCTTCTGCAAGGAAACTTGATGCTATTACGCGTGTAAATTCTCAAAGAAAACTTGAAAGAGGTTATTCTACTAGAAAATTACAACAACTTGATAAATACGGTCCCGAAAACGATTATGATTCAAACTTTACATCTGATCCTAATGATATATTAAATTCTGAAGAAATTATATTAAATAGGAATGCATCTATAAAGAAACTTGAAGCTGTTACACGTGTAAATTCTCAAAGAAAACTTGAAAGAGCTTATTATACTAGAAAATTACAACAACTTGATAAATACGGTTCCGAAAGCGATTATGATTCGAACTTTACAACTGATCCTAATGATATATTAAATTATGAAGAAATTATATTAAATAGGAACGCATCTATTAGGAAGCTTGAAGCTGTGACACGTGCAAATTCACAAAGAAAATTCGCAAACATTGATTCTGTCAATGAATTACAATTCCCTGGCCAGAATAGACCTTTAAGTTTTTATGATTCGAATGTAACTGCAAGACAACCATTCACAATTTATGATCAATTCCAATCGTGGTTGATCAATGATGGTAAATAATTTCAATTTCTACAGTAAGTAATATTAATAAATATTTTAATTATTTTTTATTTTAATATTATAGGTGCCAAAAAATTATTTTTTGGTTTATGGATATTTCTCCATATCCTTGTATTTTTTATGGCTTTTCTCAATTATCTACTTAATGACGACTTGGAAAATGCTCGAAAAACTTTTGGGTTACCTTACGTAATTGCACGTTCAGCTGCATTGGTTCTACATATTGATGCTGCTATGATTTTATTTCCAGTTTGTCGAAATTTAATTACTTTACTTCGTGCCACTCCTTTAAATGGAATTATCCCCTTTGATAATAATCTTGATTTTCATCAAATTATTGGATGGTCAATTTTATTTTTCACTATAGTTCATGTAGTTTCTCATTGGATTAACTTTTATGAATTATCTAAGGAATTAAATGGTGGTATAGGAATGTGGTTTCGACTTAATTTTACTACAGGTCCTGGTGCTACGGGTTATGTAATGTTAATTTGTTTGATAATTATGGTGGCTACTTCGATAGAAAGTAAAAGACGACGTCATTTTAATCGTTTTTGGTATCTTCATCATCTTTTCATTCCTTTCTTTGGCGCTTGGTCTTTTCATGGAGCTTTCTGTATGATTAAACCAGATCGACCACCATATTGTAATGATATTGCTGTATTTTGGAAATATTGGATCGCATCTGGTGTTATTTATACTGGTGAACGTATTCTTCGTGAAATACGTGCTCGTCAAAAAACTTTTATTTCAAAAGTTATTATGCATCCTTCACGAGTTGTAGAAATTCAAATTAAAAGGGAAAATATTGTGACTAAAGCTGGTCAATATATATTTTTATGTTGTCCAGAAGTATCGCCTTGGGAATGGCATCCTTTTACTTTAACTTCTGCTCCTGAAGAAGATTATATTTCTATTCATATTCGTGTTGTCGGTGATTTCACTGAAGCTTTGGCTAAAAAACTTGGTTGTGATTTTGAAGAAGAAAAATTTTCAAAAAAAAATAGAGATTGTATAAAAAGTCAAATTGAAGGAATTGACATTTCTGCATTTAAAAAAAGTTTACCCAGAATTATGGTTGATGGTCCTTTTGGAAGTGCATCAGAGGATGTGTTCAAATTTGAAATAGCGATACTTGTTGGAGCAGGCATTGGTGTTACTCCATTCGCAAGCGTTCTTAAAAGTATCTGGTGAGTCGCGAAAATATTTATACTCTTTAAATCTATTATTTATCGCTGTTTTTCAAAATGATCATATATTAAATATTTAAAAATACACATTATTTAAAAATACACATTATTTAAAAAAATATATTATTTAAAAATTTATATTATTAAAAAATTTATATTATTTAAAAATATATTAGGTATAAAGTCAACTACCCAACAAAATCTACCATGCTTCGAAAAGCATATTTCATTTGGATTAGCCGTGACTGTAACGTGAGGATATATATTTAATAACATTATCCAGAACAGAATACTTTTATTTTTTGCCGACGATATTAATGAAAAAAAAAAAAATTTTTTTCAAGTCCCTTGAATGGTTTCACTCATTATTATTAGCTATCGAGGAACAAGATATTGAACAATTTATTGAAATTCGTACTTATTTAACTGGCCGTCTACGTGACTCTGAAGTAAGAAATATATACACTAATGACGGTGGAATAAAAGATGCTGTTACAGGTCTTAGATCACCAACACACTACGGGCGTCCTGTGTGGGATAAAATCTTTTCAGAAATGAGAGATCAAAATCCAGCTACTGATATAGGTGTTTTCTTTTGTGGGCCAAAACCCATTGGAAAACAGTTGCAAGAGAAATGCAATTCATGGAGTCAAAGTTTTGAAGACGGTACAAGGTTTTTTTATGGAAAAGGTGAGTCTTTTATTTAATATTAATATTCAATAATATATGAATAATCTTACAAACATTGTTTTTTTTTTTTTTTTATTATAAAGAAAATTTCTAAATTTAAAAACGTTAACCAATCAAATAATTATTGAACCACATATAATGAATAATACTTCAATAGAGTAATAAAAATTTAATTTTTTTCATAGATACAATAATTATTAATTAATAAACAGCTTAGTTAAAATTTGTTTGTAACAAATTACGCATATATGTATAAGTTAAAATTTGTTTGTAACAAATTACGCATATATGTATAAATAAATATAAATTATCGTTTTTTTTTATAAATCATGGAAATCTTTTCCTGCAATTGTAGCTTTAATATAACCAGTTCTAATAACGAAATCACCAAATTTTTCACCATTTATTTTTTCTTTTGCATACCGTTCTAAAATCGGTCTCAACTCTTTCAAGATATCATCCTCTTTCAAATTTTCTCTATATAACTTATTCAATCTCTGACCATAAAAACCTCCTCCTAAATATAAATTATATGTTCCTAATGCTTTTCCTACAAAGGCAATTTCTGCTATATAAGGACGAGCACAGCCATTAGGACATCCTGTCATTCTAATTGTGATCGCATCTTGTTTTAAACCCACGTCATTAATAATAATTTCTAATTTACTAACAAGTGTAGGAAGATATCTTTCAGATTCTGCCATTGCTAAACCACATGTTGGCAATGCTACACATGACATGGAATTTAATCGAATTCCAGTATGCTGCAAGTTATCTAACTTATATTTTTTCAATAGTTCTTCAATTTGTGATTTGTCCTTTTGAGTGATATTACCAAGAACAAGATGTTGATTGGGTGTTAATCGGAAATCACCTTTATGTACTTTGGCGATTTCACGTAAACCAGTTTTAATGAGGGCTCCAGGTGAATCTTTAACAACTCCATTTTCAATGTAAATACAAAAGTGCCACTTATTATCAAAACCTTTCGTCCAACCATATCGATCTGCATTGCTTTCAAAAGTATATTCACGTGGTGATTCAAGTTTATATCCTAACCTGTTTTCGACTTCATTGCGGAACCATTCCAAGCTTCTATCATCAATAGTGTATTTGAGACGTGCATGTTTTCTGTTAATTCGATCCCCAAAATCTCTTTGAACTAACATAACTTTTTCAGCAACGTCGATGGCTTGTTCAGGAGTACAGAAACCAAGAAGTTCTCCAAGGCGTGGATATGTCTTTTTGTTATTATGAGTCATTCCCATACCACCACCAACAGTAACATTATAACCTAATAATTTTTTACTAGATTTGTCTACAATCGCTATATATCCCAAGTCATTTGCAAACACATCTACATCGTTATTAGGAGGTACTGTGACTGCAATCTTAAATTTACGTGGAAGATATGTCGGTCCATATAATGGTTCAAAATCTTGCACAGCATTTCCAGCAACAATTTTATCCTCCAACCAAATTTCATGATATGCCGTTGTTCTAGGAGATAAGTGAGCACTTAACTTTTTGGAAAATTCATGTACTTGTCCATGAACTTCAGAGATGGAAGGAGTAGTACTGCACATGACATTACGATTAACATCACCACATGCTGCCAATGTGTCCAATAAACACTTATTAATACCACGAATGGTAGATCTTAAGTTACGTTTAAGAACACCGTGTAATTGAAATGCTTGTCGAGTTGTTAATTTTAATCCATTATTCGCAAGCTTTTCAGCAACCTCGTCCATTTGTAACCACTGCTTGGGCGAAGAAACTCCACCGGGAACACGGACACGTACCATAAATGAATAAGCTTTTTCTAACCCTTGTGCTTTTCGTTCATCTCGTAGATCTCTATCATCTTGTTGATAAATTCCATGGAATTTTGTCAATTTTGTATCTCTTTCACATAATGCCCCAGTGGAGGTATCTTCTAAACCTTCAGAGATTGTTCCTCTCAAAAAATTTGAATCAATTTTCATATCATCATCAGTCTTCTTTTTTTCTTCAACGGCAGTACCAAGAAGCTCAACTCCCAAAGCTTTCCAAAGTTCTGGTTCCCATGCTTGAAATCCTGTTTCATATCCATCAGAATCTTGATCGTCACCCAATCCAAGATTCAAAAGTCTTTTTCCACTCAACATTTCTAAACGAGCATCTAAATCTTTTCCAGGTTTATTATAATAAATTACATCTTCTTCTCTTGGCCAATATTTACTATCACCAAGACCAAAAACTGCGTAATGAGTTTCTGAAAAAGAAAGTTCTGTTGTAGTTGAAATAATTTTCCAGAATTCACGAGCATTTTGAGGAAATTCTCCCTGACCAGCCGTACAAACAACAAATGCTATATTCTTTTCAGAAGTAATATCCTCAATAGGGTAATCATCCATTGACATACAACGTGAATTAACACCACGGGCCTTGGCGCCTTTGTGCAGTCTCTTTGCGAGACCTTCTGCATTACCATTGTCAGAACCAAAAAGAATCAAAAGTGGTGGACCTGTTAAACCACCCAATAACTTTTCATATGCAGATATCGCGAATGATTTTTGACGTGTTTTGACTTCTGATTCAAGTGAATTTGTTAAAGTTGCAGATAATTCTGGTTTAGAACGTGTTAATTGGGTGAGAATGTTTTCTCTATCAAGGAAATCTTTAAGTTCTTGCTTAATTTTTTCAGAATCCAAGGTAAAAGGTTCTTTGTCTTCCTTTTCTAGCGCCGGATTCCATCTATATAGTGACCAATAACCACTATCAACGGCTAGTTTAGTTTCTTTTAATACAGTAATTGAACTATCATTATCACTATAATAAGGCATATACGCCAATACGATTGAAGGCCCTTTAAACTTTTCAGCCTCCATTAGAGAATGTAGAACCTGAGTATATGATGAATACAATGCCACCGAAGCAACATAAACATCACCATAATTCATCGCATATAAGCCAATATCCTTTTTGCGTTTTTCTGGATCAGCAGCAGCACGAGTTGTATAAGGTTGAGAATCAATTATTAATAAATTAATATCTTTACCGGATGAAATGATGTGATGAACACCAGATCCACCAATATCATATGTCAATGCATCTGAACCAATAATCCATTGTGAAGGTTTTGTGAATTGATCCTTTTGATTATAAATTTCTGAGAGTATCATCTGAGAATCATGAGTTTGAGCCGCCTGAGTATCATGAGTTTGAGTAAGATACTCGATAGCCTCATCACCAAATTTCCTTGATTTATCGGTATCATCTTGGTAAAGAAGCCATTGCGATAAGGCTTTTAGCAAAGGCTCAGGAATAGAAATAGAAGTATCCTTCACTGCATGCGCAACAAGATCCGCAAATTGTGCGCGCTTTTGAAGTTTAGCAATCAAAACTCCAAATGCAAATTCAGGAGTTGATTTAACAACATCTGAATGGCCAAAATTTGCAATATATAAACGATCTTTAAAAACCTCTTCAAGCATTTTGATATATGGTTTTTCAATATTTGGTAATTCGATGATTTCTTTCGAATGACCATTTACACCATTTAATTGTCGATCATCATTTCCGACAACAAAGTTCTGACGTAGTTCACCTGACTTGAGGCTTTCAAATAACGAGATAACGTCATCATCAATAGATTCTTCATTAACAGTTCCATACTTTCCACTGATTATAGCTGGAGTTTTACCTGACCAAAGAGCTTGATTTTGAAATGCTGAAACAATATCGAGATATAATGGCGTCCATTTAGTAGTACGTGCAACAACTTGTTCTAATACAGCCACTTTTTGAATCGTTTTGGGAATATTGGCGAAAATTTGATTCTCTGACCAAGGACGATATATCCTTATTTTTATTACACTGACTTTAGAGCTTTTCTTTATAGCTTTTTGTAAATATAATGAACCTGAACCAAGGGTGATTATAAGCAATTTTGAATCGGGATCACCAATATATTCAAAGCTACCATACGAACGGCCTGTTTCTTGTTTAAATTCTGTGAAAATTTGCTCAACTGTCGAAAAAAAGTCGATATTTTTATTTAATTTATTGCCATTATCATTAGTTGATTCATCTGTGCTTTGACCATTAGTTATACCAGGATCAGATGTTCTAAAATAGAGATCATCTTGTTTCTTGATTGTTTTCAAGATATCTCGATAATTTGTTACATCCACATCTTCTATAAACTTTCCAATGATATCATCTAAATGGATTAATTTCTCAGCGGAACCACGATCAAAGAAATGAATAACAGGAACACCGGTCTTAATTGCTACAGAATGAGCAATCAAAGCAATATCCAAAGTCTCTTGAGTACCAGTAGAATGTAATAAAGCACATCCGGTTTGCCTTAGGGTCATGACATCAGTATAATCTTCAATGTTTTTAACTTTATCACGATCAATAGCGATATGAATTACCACAGCAGCGCATCGGCCACTTGAGAGTTTATAAAGGTGTGGTATTGCAGGAATTAAAGTATCATTGGATGAATTAGAAGGAATAACTACTGATACAAGTGATCCTTTCGATACTGGAGAATGTAAATGTGAAAAGGGATCGGCATTTGAATAAAGAATTTCTAATTCAGTTTTTTCATTAAATATATTTTTTTTCTCTTGTTCTTGAAAATTCGTTAATTCAACGGTAACGGCACTTCTTGAAGTTAGGAAACTGGACGATTTAGGATTATTAGGTTCGATAACATAAACAGTATTGCTTGTGGCAAATGCAATTGATGCCACGGCCGTTTCTATAAAAGCCATTATTTTTGATGCCTAAATTTTGTTTTTTTTTTGGCAAAGGTAAAGGAGAAAATTTTAACGACTAATTTATAATAAATTTTTTACTAGCGCTAGATTACAAATCCAAAATTGTTTTTTATCACACAGAAGTAGATTATCTTCATTTAATTGGAAACAGGTGACAATATTCACATGCTTCCAATCCAGTTATTCTGTGTGATCGTTGATCATCCATAAACGTATTTAAAATAAATAAATTTAGAACGAAGAAGGTAATTTATTGAATGGAATGATCAACTAGCCAACTGAGTAATTGATTTAGTGGAATATCTAGAAATGTGCGGGGAACTTGGCATTATTTTATGAATCAAAAAACGATCCGAAGCCATTAACACTTGAAAAGAGCTGGTAGAAAATGAGAAGCCATAAAGAAAATAAGAGATACTGGAAAAAAGTATTTGCGGTTTCCGATTACCGTTGCATATTATTTGCTTATTAATTACGTTATATACAGTAATATGATACAGTAAAATATTATAATTATACGTTTACAGTATGATTACTGTAATAAATTTTGAGTTACGATAAATTTTGTCATATAAATAAAAAAAATGCCACATTGATTTTAATGGTTAAAAGTCATGAACTCAAATTCTTATTTATGGAAAAAATAGAATTAAAATGATGACATTATCGGACAGTACAATTTGATCATTTACTAGTAGATTTAGAGTCCAGAAAATATTCCATGATCTGGTAGGCATTTTTGAAAAATCGAAAATGAATACTGCACGATAAAATTCACGATTTTAATTCTAACACAAACCAGCTCAACTCTAAACACATATTGTGTGTACAACAGCAAGTTTCGTAAATCACAATAGAACTCACGCCCAATTCCAACTCAAACCAGCTCAACTATATACTGTGTCACATGATAATTTGTAGGCTTTGTAACAAAATTTTTTAAAGTAAATGAAGAAAAACAAACGATTGATGAAATTAGAACAATTAATGATGAAGCAACCTGAGCGAAAGAAATTGAACTTAAGAACTGTGATCATAAAGAGATAAGTATAAGAAATTCAGTTATTTTCAAAAAGTTGTTAATTATTCTTATGTTTACTATAAAAAATATCATAACAAACAAATTAAGACTACTTCGTTTACGTATTGGTGCAATTGTCGCTGTGAGCTTGAAATAATCCTCTTGGGAAGATGAGTGCATCATTTTTCCAGAAGGTTTGTTATTAGATATACTTTAAAAAAAACTTCTATGTCTAATATTATTTTTAATTAGGTACAACTAAATTCTCAATATCCTTTTATTACAGTATTACGAAAGCTAAGGACTTTATGGGAAAATATTCGATCATCAACTTTAATTAACCAAACACAAGTCAATTTAACGATTGATCTTGTAAATACAGAAAACCAAAATATGCATAATGAGGAATTGAGTACTGAAGATAGTGAATTTGAATCCGAAATTTTAAGAAAATATCTTAATGAGGTATAAAATTAATTTTTTATAAATATCTTTTATTAATTTTATGTATTAGTCGCTTGATTATCTTGAAAAGTCTAACAATCTTCCCAAGCAAAAAAAATAGCTTCGATCGAACTTTAAACCTATTTAAAATTCTGATAAATAATATGAACAAATAAATAAGTAAAAAAACTTCAATTATTTCTTCAAAATTCTCATAATTCGGTTATTCTTGTACTCAGATTGAAATTTAAAAAGTGATTACGTGCTTGATTTTGGTGGCGATGCTAGGTGCGTTTGGTCTATAATAGTGTTGGCAGGCGAAACTTAGAGGTTTCGCCACAGACGAATGGCAAAACCTAGTTTCGACTTTTGCCAAAAAA
>CAJVPY010000846.1:0-22865 GCA_910591965.1 Dentiscutata erythropus
TCTTTATATAGTTGATATGTAATTACTTATATAAATTAATCAATAAAGATATGAGCAAGGCCTCACCTTAATACCAATATATATATATATATATATATATATATATTTGGTATTTCAATTAGGATAACTCTTTTTGATAATCACTTGAACCATATTTTCTGAAAAACATTTTCTGCAAAAGAGACTTTACAAGCCGGCACTTGACATACTAAACAATAAGTTAGTAACTGTTATTTAGAAGTAGTTCTCATATGCTACTTGCCAACAGGCTTAGAATTTATTACTCACTGCATAGTCTCAGCACTTGTTATTTAGAGGTAGTTCTCATATGCTACCTGCTGACAAGCCCAGAGTTTATCACTCACTGAAAAAATATTAAGCAGGTGTTGGGTAGTGGGTTTTGACTGTAGAAAAGAAAACTCACACTCCTTTAAATTGGTTTGAAGCTCAAGTGGTTCTTCTTTACCTCTCATCGTTTTTCCATCGGTCTTCAAAATTTTTTCATACCAAATCTGAATAAACCAGTAGATAGTAACCACGTGTTTGGAAACAAATATGTTGCATGGGCCCTGAAATGAGTCTCAGTCAAAAAAGAAATTCCTAGTAGTGGCACCAAGTGGCTTGAGATACGAGTACCTGAGTAATGGCACCTTTATGGAAATGTCGTGAGCTTTGTTGTCATTGGCGCCATATATGGAGAGTTGGATTCTAGTACAGTAGCAGCACTTGGTTTGAGATATGGACTAAGTTATTAGAAAGATTCAGAAATAGGTCAGAGAAAATTTTAATATTAAGTTTAGTCTTACAACAGAGATATATAGATGTTGTATCTGGTATATTATTTTTAAATTACCTGGCATGGGTTATAATAGTGTATTCAGATCACTTAATTTTTCTTTTTTCTGCTTGTTTCATCTATTTTCATTTATATTAGAATTGGTTTAGGTTCCTTTTTTCTTTTTTTCTTGTTGTTTTATTTTCTCTTTTGAGTTCTGTTTTTTTTTTTAGAACAATTTTTATTTTTTTTGGTTATGAGGGAGCTTTTAGAAATTTTCTTTAAATATACCTTTTTTCATAATGTTGGCATATATATTAGTCTTATGTAGAAGTAGAAGGTAATATATATAATCTGCTAGAATTTAAGTGGATTGAGTTTGGGAGATATTACCAAAATTTAAGGTGGGATAAGCTTGAAAAAAGGGATCAGCTCTTAAAAGAAGTCTTCCTTTTATAAATTGGCATATATGTTTGCACTATACAGAAGTAAGAAAAAATATATTCTGCCCGAACATAGGTGAAATAAGTCTAGAAGGAAGGTAAAATGTAATCGGTTTGAACGTAGGTAGCTGAGTACCAAGCTATAGCAGGTTTTTAAATATAGGTATTACTATATATAGAGCTTGTTAGCAACATCAGTATAATAACTATACTTGGGCACTTTTATAGCAGCTGGGTATTTGCCTAATCTGTAAATTAGATAGTTAATTTTAATTTTGTAAATTGCTAAAATTTTAATAAATTAGTGCAAGATTATCAAAGGAAAAAAAAATTTTGGTATTAAGGTGATCTTATTAGCCTGGGAACTTTTTATTAGAGTATAGACAATGTTTTATAGTATAATTACAATGATGATACATAGGAGGTTTGCTAACAAAATAGGGTTCTGAGATCTCTTTGATCAAAAATGAGATATTAATCTTCTATACAAGAACTTTATATAGTTTAAATTTTATACTATATTGTCTTAGTATAAAAGCGAATTATTTGATTTCAGATTTTTTTGAATATAAATCTAAAAATAGAATTAGAAGTAATCTTCATGAAATTTATTGACACAGTTTAAAATTTGTATAATATTGTCTTGAAGGGTCATTTCAAAAATCCAATTTTAGTAGCAGATTTGATAATCATCAATTTGTATAACAATTTTTAATTATTATTTACTCAAAATCAGGTGATTAGTCTCAAAGGGTCATTTTATTAGCAAAACTTCCACATCAAGCCACATGGTATCTAAATCAAGTAGTTTGCCCAATTAAGGGTTCTATACTATCTGCTATACCAGCACCTCAACTACAGAGTTGCCTATTTAAACTATTTTGTTCTAACTACTGTCATCAGCTCTCTAACCCAAAGGGTTTTCTTACCAAATTAAGTAGATATTGATATCACTCTGCATTGAATTTTGTACTCTGCTTTAGTACACTAAATATTCTTGAGGTAAACCTAACATAGCAGTACATGTTCCACACATGTATTCACATACTTGTTTCTATAACCTTTTTCTAATTAGTATTTATTGACTGTTCTGTATTTGTATCCCACACCACTTTTTGGGATGCTGCTATTCTATAGATATTTCTCAAACACCAACTTTCTCATTAGGTATCTCTTATGTATTTTTGCTCTTTATTAGCTTGAGATTATACAGATCTGAGTACTTACATCATATCTAGTTTCCTTGAACCAATTCTTTGATATCTTCAAACTACCAAACCAGTTAGCCCAGTGAGATTAAACTGCCTAGGCTTTAAGTGTCTCACAGCTTCCTTCCCTTGGTATTACTTCCAGAACACAAGTTCTTTTTCTTTAGTTAACTCTGGTGGCCAGGTTGGTGGATTTCTCTATTATAGAATCTTGATATTTATTTCTACCGATTTATTGGTTCTTAGTCTGGTTCAGTTTTGTGACACCTTTGTAATTTTCACTACCAACTCAGGTCTTTCTAAGCCAGTTCTAGATCTTCCAATTTTATGTATAACTTGTGTTACTCAAATACTTTCAGAATCTTCTGAGACACTGCTAGCACTGGTGCAACCAAAGCTACAAATACTTATGAAGATCTGTTACTGTAATACAAGTAGTTTTGTCCAAAACATTGCTAGTGGGATTTGAACTTGGTACCTTAGTTACAATCTAGCTCAGGGGTGCAACAACTCCACCACTTTACTACATCACCATACTCTATTTAATTAAATACATATTATATATATATATTTATTAATTTGATATACAAAAATCACAGAACTGATACTTTTTTGTATATACATAAGTTAAGCTTTGTAAAAGTTAAAAATACAACTTTAATTTAACTAAAGTATACTTTTGTTTGATTTTTGTTAAAATATTATTTGTTACTAACTCATGCAGATATACTATTTTTGTATATACTGTATATATTACATATATTATGATATAGTATGCTAGTTTTATATAGTATACACTACTGCTTTACTCAATCATACATCACAACTATTCATAATATCATATTTTATACATATAGCCAAAACTTAAAATAAGTTACTAAGTTTAGCTTATCTTTAATGCATTGTTAATCCTTATTTTATATAAAGAATTGAAATTTCCCACTGTATATATATATGTAAATACATGTGTATAATGATTTAAAGTTATCCTATCCTGCATGAAATTTTTAAAAAATTTGGATTTGCCTATCACTAGATATGATAACTACTAGGATTTTTATTTTTTAGGCCTTTCTAAGTTGTTGCTTATTATACATAAAAGTTTATTTCTAATGATTTTAATTAATATATCAAGGTCAATTTAAATACTAGTTTAAGAGTATTTTTGCTTTTACTTTGCATGTATTCGAAGTTCATATCAGGCTGATCCAAAATTGTCAAAATTTATATACTTTGATTGGCTATTTGATATATTGTTATATTGTAGCAAGAACACTGAAATATAATGAATACGTTTCATCTGTGTGAAAATAGTTTCATCACAGCGTACTCGCTGTAGCTTCTGAGTATTCACAGTAACCACAACATATTCGCTGTAATCACCACGTATTTGTAGTTGCATGAATAATACATTATAATGCATAATACTACTAAGGTAAGATTAACATGGCTATGATAATATAATTATGGAAAGTAAGTGACAACTTAAAGAATTAGACAAATACAGAAGTGAGGAGACACAGGAAAAATTAATCATTACAATACATAATCGGTTTTTGAATTTTAATCTAAGCACAATAATAACAGAATCACAAGATTTTTGAAAAAAAAATAATTGAAGCTTTTTTTTTTTTTTATTCAAATTACTTATTAGAATTTATTTAATTACCACTGCAAACTCTAAGTCGATTACATTCAATTCAAACATTTAAATGCATTTATATTAAAATTCAAATTTTTTTAATACGCGTACAAACTTAAGATGTTATCAGTAAATGTGTTTTTATTACGATCACTCTAAGTTTTGTTGCTTGTTCAAAATCTTAAATGCCATCCACTTTTTTTGGATAGACTTGAAGTTCAATTCAATGCTTCGAACCCTTTTTTTTTTTTGTTTGGTAAGCTTATTGGATTTTTCAAACCAAATCAAGTGCAAAAAACATAATAAAATATATTTATACAAACATGAAAACATAGTGCTAAAAAAAAAAAACTTTATCTTCAGTACTCGATTCTTCAATAATGGTTCCTTCTCAATTATAATATTCAATTCTCAGTTCTTTATTGCGTTGTTTACTTTCATCACTTTTTTTTCATTCTTTTTTCGTCTTCTTTTTCGGCTTTCATTTATGTTTTTTGATTACTTTGAAATGCAATAATGGGTATTATAATTGACAAGACGAAAAAGTTTTGGATTTTCCATTTTACGATATTAAGGAAAGTGTAAATAGTTATTCTTATTATTACGTGTATTATTATTTATCAAATGTCAAAACCCGATTATATACATGATCTTGGTAGCGATACTAGGTGGGTCCTGATTGGGCCCGTTTTAAAATCAAGCCCGGCCCGGCCCATTATTTCGGGCTTTTTTTTTTGGGCCGGTGTTACGGTTGAGTGGGAGAGCATCGGGATATTTGGGTCTGGTTTAGCTTCGATCATATGTAATTTACATATATCACGTGGTAGGTGGTTCAAACTAAATTTACGAAGTAGAATTAAAGTTTTATAGTTTAATTTGAAATTATAAATTGACTTTGAAAATTACGAATTAATAGTTTCTCTTTTATAAAAGTTTCTCAGATAAATCTAATACATTTGAATTATGCCCAAACAAATATACAGCTGAAACCGTAAACTACTATGAGCGATAATTAATTTTTCCTATATGCTGAAACCCGTCTATTTATATCCTTTTGATTCTTATTATTTTCGTTTGAGGTTTTAATCAGTCGATTGTGGATCAAATCAGTCGTTTGTCAACCGTACAACAACGATCCTTCCCAAAATAAGAAAAATATAAAATAACAAAATATAATTTTAATACTAACTACATAAAAAAAGAAAAAAATAAAAATAAAAATAAAAATAATAAAATAATAAAATAAAAAATTTCCACGCATGACATCGGACTTGGGCCCTGCCAGGCCCGGCCCATTCCCCACCATCGTGCAGAAATCACTAACATTGGATGATATCAAGCACCTCACTTAATGAATCAGAAGTAAATTTTTTAATAGTGTTCTCAAGTACCTCATTCAATGGATTGAAGGCAAATTTTTAATAGTCAAAAATTGATTAATTTAACTAAGTGAGCTACCATTTCGATGAACAGATCAGCAGCTACAAACAATCCTTTTTTCTTCAAATTATCATTGATAAAGGTCGCTCAAGCATTATTTTGCATTTTTTTACATAATAAGCAATGTATTCTCAACAAATTTCAATCTGATCTAAAAAAAATAGATAATTTATTTTTAATGCTTGAAGAATTTAAAGCAGATAATCAATATCTTTGATATAAAAGTAATAAATGCAACCCATCTTTTAACCTTTAATCAAATTTTAATGATAATACTTTTTGTTTTTAGTTCGCTAAATTTAATAATTTTTCAGCAAAGATGATCCAAAAATTTTAGGCCGATGCTTTTCTATATTTTCTATATTTAACGGATAATGAAGATTATAACTTTTTTCGGCAAAAAATATTTTCGTATTTCCTATGATACTTTTAGTGCGAAATAGCAAATGCAGAATTACTATAGTTAGTCTATAAAAGAAATTTTTTAAAAAATTTGCTTGTTTGCTAACGACTCCATAAGTTGATCCTGTTGCTGTTGCAATAAAAATTTAATTGGTAAATTCATTAAGAGGTAAAGCCGATGAAACTGAAGTTGAAGCTTCGACAGATGGCTGAATAAAAAATTTCATTATTAGGTTTTTAGGAGGCGTAAAGAAGATTATAAAAAATTGAAAGAACATTTAATTCTATAAATGTCGTCATTGATTGTGATGTTTAAGTGCTAAATGATTATTATTGTCTGTCGCTATGCTCCGGATATTATATTTTACGTAAAGTGATACAATTACGTTTTGATGTATCGATATTTAAAATATCAAACCCGTAACTTTTGAATTTAACGAAACCTCGAGGTTTCCGCGCTGACGAAACGCGAAACCTAGTTTCGTCTTTCGTCAATTAAAATCTTAAATAACGAAATGACGAAATTGACGAAAGGTGTTTAAGCTGATGAAAGGTGACGAAATTGTAAAGGGTATAAAATACAGAAATGCCATATGAAGCTTTCGTATGATTGGCTGTTTAAAAGTACTTTTTAAACTACGAAGAATAAACAAAAAAGAAGTATATGGAAATTTTTATTAGGGTTATAGGACTCTATTGAAAATAATCAAAATCCCTTTTTGTTTTAGAGAAGTTATCAGAATAGCGATTTCTTAAAGATAGATAGAATTAGGTTATCATCATGCTAACTTCTCTAAAACAAAAAGGGATTTTGATTATTTTTAATAGTGGAGTCCTAACCCTAATAAAACTTTCTATATTCTTCTTTTTGTTTATTCTTCGTAGTTTTATTTTTTTTAAAAAAGTACTTTAATCTGTATAAATAATGAAAACTAAATTGATTTAAACTGCCAATCATACGAAAGTCTTCCTATGAACAGAAATGTATAAAAATTGCAAAAAGTTTATTATATAATAGGCGCTTGAATTGTTTAAAGGGAGTTAGAAATAAGTATTTTATATACTAGCACACAAACATATCAGTTCTAATGAGAAATCGCTTGGTGCTTACTTTGTGATCTTATAAACTTATTTTGTGCCAGTCAGTGTGTCGCCCAGTTTCGGAGGTTTCGCCCATTTCGGAAGTTTAGGCCATTTCGGAGGTTTCAGATTTTGGGCGAAACCGAAACTCCAGGGCCGAAACGTTTCGGACTCTGAGAGGAGGTTTCGGACGAAACACTGGTGCCAGTATGTTTTAATTCATTATTACATGAGTGCCATGGCTTTTTGACAAGGTTATTCGACTGGTCTATAACAACCCTAGCATCGTCACGAAAAAATGAACTGGTTTATTTTTGCTAGCATACATGTAATTTCGGACAATCTCTGAATAAATTATGAATGAAAATAAGGTTTGTTCTCTTTTTGTGTGATTTTTTTTTTTTTTTTAGCGGAGCACTAAGGTTTGGTTTTTTGAGCGTAAGGTTTCGTCATTTTAAGTTTAAGGTTTCGTCTTTCGACAGAAGAATTTGGGGTTTTGATTTTCGTCAGAGGTTTCGTCTTTTGGGGTTTAGGTTTCGTCTAACAACTATAGGGTGTTCTCAAGCGTCATTCTCATGTGATCAGCAAGTGATCGCAATTGCATTCAAGCAAAATTATATTTACATAAAATTTTTATTGAGAATTCGAATATGTAATTTATGATGTAATTGAAATTTTCTCAAGCATCATCTTTAGGGTCGGGCTACCCGGGCCAGGCCCGGCCCGGCCCACAAAAGGTTTTGTTGGGCCCGCATTTATAAACCCGTAAATAAAACGGGTCTGGCTCGGGTTAAAACCGGGCCGGGTTGGGCTTTATAAAAAAGCCTATAAACTCCAAAAAAAACATTAAATTGAGTCACGGGCCCGGCCCAGCCCAGGCCCAAATCCGATTAGATGTTTTGGGTTCGGGTTTAGTTTAAACTTGGTTTTGTAAAGGCCCGGCCCGACCCGCCCGATTCCGGACCCTAAATCTTCGATGTGATTAATTAGTGATCGTAATGGTACTCATTTAATATAATCAATTAAATAAACATTGCAATCAATATTTGAGCAGTTCTTTTATTATTCGTCAAAAATAAAAAATAAAAAGAATGAAAAATAAAAGCGAAAAATAAAAAAACAAAACCAAGTAAATGCTGTGAATTATCGAAAATATTCTGGCGAAGCATCAACTTCAGCAGCCCCAATTGCTCCGTTTACTGACTTCACCAATTATAATATGTTATTCTAATAACAATATCTCGCCTCTCCATTTTTTATGAAACCATTAGTTGTAAATAAAGCTGCTGTTGAATACAAAGAGGTGTTATTCGCATGTTTATTTAGAAATATAATAATTTAATAATAATTTTTTATTTTTTATTTTTTGTCAAAGATGTAGTTGAACTTGTTGTCATATTGGTAAAAGCTAGGAGACGATAAGTAACGGCTATTGATTTTGAGCCTCTTGATTTTTTTTTATCGTTCATAAAAACGTTTAGTGCGAGAAGTAAAAACTAATTCGTGGCAATGTTACTTGTGTGGTCTTTTTGAAAATTCAATTGATTGTAAAATTTTCAATATTTTTTATTAATAAAAATGTCATATTTACGTAATAAACTTTATCAATTAATGCATATTCATCTTAATGATAAACACGCTTGACTAATTTAAACTATTTCCCGCTAAATAATTTTTATTTCCCGACGCTTTTTTGCACCATTTATTAAGGGGCTTGAGAACACCCATAGTCTGTCTCCAGCGTTAAAAAGTTCGGTTTTTGATTAAAGCAATAAACCATTTTTAAAATTGCCTATCATAGACTCGGTATTGTACCTACGGACATATAGCAATACGTTTTTGATTCATTACGTGCTCAGGGCACACAATGCCACGCATTAATCTAGTTTAATTGATTGATTGAGATGCTTGAGAATACCCCTAATCAATAATCAGCTAAAAAAATCATTCAGCAAATTTAAATGTTTCAGAAATTATGAAATCAGTCGTAAAGTGTAATGGCGAAAATGATGCCATCCACATATGAGTGCTGCCAAGGAAAAAAGGCCGATTGGACCTTTAATATATTTTGCGTACAGTTAGCCGTTTATGGAAATTTATCACCATAATATAGACGGTTAACTGTATGAAAGTCCAATCGGCCTTTTCCCTTGATAGCACTCATAAATCTAGAACATCAATTACCAAAATTTCAAACTAAGACAATAATGGATTATTTATTCAGATCATTTTATATATTAGTAATTTCATAGAATTTTTTTTTCTTTTGTTCCCTTTATTAATTACCATTTGCTGCCCTTCTCTTGCTAGCTCTAATATAGATACATGAATCGGTTGAAATTTGTAAAACCCAAAATAACCAAAAGTAGCTAACTTGGAGAAAACCAATCACCAAAAATAACCAGAAAAGTAATTCAGCGTAACACTAAAAACGTTAATAATTAGTGTGCTTATAAAAGAGGTTGTGACTATGACTGTATGGAGGGCAGACTGTAATAACTTATATGTGCGTTTTAAATTTCAAGTGATTACATGATGCAAACGGCACATCTCTAATCTGTACTAA
Organism: Dentiscutata erythropus; assembly: GCA_910591965.1. NCBI lineage: Eukaryota > Fungi > Glomeromycota > Glomeromycetes > Diversisporales > Gigasporaceae > Dentiscutata > Dentiscutata erythropus. Next base: position 9,557 of record CAJVPY010000846.1, read on the forward strand.
ATTTTTGGTATATTACATTGGATTTGATCGTGTAGCAATAAAAGTAATAGTGTCATTTTAAAATGTTCAGGAATGATGTATATATTTTCAAAACATGTACACATAACTTCGAATTCGACAATAATAAAAGTTCTTTAGCCGAATTAATCTTTAAAGAAACAATAAGAATTGAATATTTAATTTTTATATTAGGGGGTTTCAGATTTAAGGTTCAGGTTTCTGATTTCAAATTAAATTAGCGACGTATTAATTTTGTAATCAGCGATCTATAAATCCTATTTATTTTTATTTGTAAGCGTATTTATATAATAATATATAATATCATCATTAATAAATTTTGTTTATTTATCTCTGGACAACTCTTTTTCATTTTCTGATTTCGAAATTTCAAAACAAAAATAGGACTTTTCAAACTCCCACTTATTTTCAAAATAAGTTAACTCTGAAACCCCCTATTGTATTTAAATTGGATTAGTTATTCACTGCTTACTACCTTTTTACTTTTCTTATCTGTCTTTTTTTGATTCTTATTTATTTAATATTTGCTTCTTTTCATTTAATACTTGTCCTAAATTAATTCAATCACCTTATTCTATTTAAATAAACTCTCTTGTTATTATCTAATTATTAACACTTGAGTTCGTGACATATACATATATCATAAATATATATATACAGTTTCGACAGTGTAATTTCAAATCATCTTTTCATACTTTAATTTACTCTGAGTTGAACATAGATCGTTGTAACACATTCTCCAGAACCATAGTAACAGCGTCAAAATGTCAATATACAATAGCCCATTTGAGCAGTCGGAAAAAATTAACAGTTCATTAGAAATTACTCAAATGGCCAACAATAATACTCAATTGTATTTAGAAGATAACGATTCACAAAGTTTTTCAAATGATACTGTTAAAGAAATTATTAAAGAAGTGTATGATTTATTTAATGAAGCAAAACTCAAAGGCAAACAAATTAGTGAATTCCTTAACGGTATGGAGCAATTATTAATAGAGAAAAAACAAAATACAGATTATATCATCAAATTTTGTTTAAACGATCAAACCAATGTTATAGCTCAACAAATTCTTGCATGTTGTTACCTTTTTGGTAAATGGGTTGAAATGGATAATCATAAAGCATTCGTTTATTTGCAAAAATCAGCAGAATTGGGAAGCGCTCTTGGAATAGGTGCAGTTGGATGTTGTTATTTTTATGGAATTGGAGTTGAAAAGAATGAACATAAGGCATTTATTTATTGTCAAAAATCTGCAGAGATGGGTGAAGCTTTTGGAATGTTTTTTTTTGGAAATTGTTACCATTATGGGATTGGAATTGAGAATGATGAACATAAGGCTTTCATTTATTATCAGAAATCTGCAGAGATGGGATTAGTTACTGGTATGTCAAGAGTTGCAGAATGTTATCGGAATGGAATCGGAATAACAAGAAATCTGGATAAAGCCAACTATTGGTATCAAAGGTAAATTTTAATTTGAGTTCAAATTTGCGCGGGTGAATTGTGACGCATCACAATCAATTAATAAGATCAGGTGTGATTAAATCAAAAAACATGTTGTTTATACCAGGGTAAGAGTTAAAATAGGTTAGGGCAGAATTATAACCTAAAAATTTTTAAAAGGTGATTTTTATAAGTGAATTTTCGAGTTACACTTGATCTTGGTAGTTTCAGTCGCGTATTCATTATATATCAGTAATATGTATTTATTTGATAATTTTATATATTAAATCGCTGATTAGGATAAAACATTTAAGAATAGGTATTATCAATCATATTATAAGCCATTATTTGTATTGTTATTAACTCATTATAATCCAAAATTGATGAATTTTCTAAATATTAGCTACAAATGAATGGATGCATAATTTAGAAATTGAAGATGATTTTAAAAAAATATTTATCGAAAGCAAATATCAGTTATCATGGTTTTCTTATGATGAATTTGAAGATATTGAAGAAATCGGTAGAGGTGGATTTGCAACTGTATACCGTGCTAAAAGTTTATTCAAATTTCGAAGACCTGTTGCACTTAAATTGCTTCATGAAACAAATAATTATCATGAAAAATTTATAAGAGAGGTAATCTTTATTAAATATTTTATTAATTATATTATACTTAACTTTCATTAAAATTAACAAATTTCCTTTAATAATAAGTTAAAAGCATATTGTGATATCGGCCTTAAAGATCCAACATTTTTAAAATGTTTCGGTATATCAAAAGATAAAGTTACTAAAAATTATATTCTTGTCATGGAATATGCTTTAGAAGGTTGCTTGCGCAAAAATCTACATTCTATAGCACATATGGATTGGAGAGATAAATTAAATCTATTACAATGTATTACATCAGATCTTCTGATAATTCATTCTCAAGATCTTATTCATCGAGATTTACATAGTGGAAATATACTATTAAATAGCCTAAAAAGTGCATATATCGCAGATTTAGGGCTTTCGATTACAGCTAATAGTGCATTAAAATCAAGATCTGACGGAGTTTATGGAGTTTTGCCATATATTGCTCCTGAAGTTTTGAACCAACTTCCATATACTAAAGAAACTGATATTTATTCATTTGGTATAATTATGTGGGAAATTTTATACGGTAAACCTGTTCCTTCTGACCATAAATCAGACTTACAATTCCAATTACAAGTATGTAATGGTTTGCGACCGCATATTTATGAAAATACAGCAATATGTTATGCGAATTTAATGAAGAAATGTTGGGACATGGATCCAAAAAAACGACCAACAGCAAAAGAAATTTACGATACTTTTGTAGAATGGCAAAATAATGAAAATGTTTTATCAGAATTATCTGTATCTGATAAAAAACTAAAAAATACGACAAACGAAGATATGCAAATAGACATTGAATCACATTATAAAAGTAGATTTATTTCATTTAATAGTGGTTATAAATATCAAGGTATTTTTAAATCTTGCTTGTTTAACAAATTATATTATTCTATCTTAATATTATAGCATTGTTTAATAATCTTTTATAGGTAGTAAACTAAATGAATTGAAGATACCGGATATATTGATTATTAAAAGCAACCCTCATAGTTTTGAAGAAAAATTGTATAGCAGAGAACAATAGTCTATGCTAATACGTAAAATTAAACCTGACCATAATTGATACGTAATAGATTGATATTGAATCGTACGTGCTGTGAATTTAATATTTTCACTGATAAATTAAAAGTTTAAATTTTCTATAGCACCCGTATCTACCCTTACGTGTATTTTAATACTGTATATTGTCTGGTGCGAAAAGATTTGTACCTCAACATAAAAATTAAATTTGTCTATATATATAATTTTTTTAATTTTAACTATTTATTTATAATTTTTTTACACCAAATAAAGTAGGTTTTAAGCTATCTTTTGATCTATTTTTATTACATTTTTATAGAAATTTTATTGAGCAATAAATTTTTAAATAAATTTAATTTATTAAAAAAAATTAAAAGTTTAAATTTTTTAGATTTTAATCATTTTTGCAACCAACATATAACTTATATGCTTTTACTAGGGATGTTAAATTGCGAATCCAGTCCGGTCTGATCCTAGGATCTAAAAAGACAGTCTTGAATTCGGTCCTTAAATCACATAAAAACATAATACATTTTATAGGACTTAGATCCTGTATCAGATCTTAAATTGAATCCATCGAATAAGTCCATCCAATCAAATTAATTTTGTATTGTTATAATAATTCTAAGTCTTATAAAATGTATTGTGTTTTCATGTGATTTAAGGATTGAATCCCTACTGATTCTTGAAGGATCGGACCGGACCAGTTAGGATTCGATCCCAAAGGACCAATTAACATCCCTAGCTTTTACTATCCAAGTGTATTGTCATGCATATGCTGAATATACAAATAAAAGTTTAGCTTAATTGAATCAGTAGTTGTTTAGATATAAATTTTTAAAGATTAATAAATAATTTACTATGTAGTACAAAGTTGTACAAAAGTTATGCAAAATTACATAGTAATTTTTGTACAATTATTGATAGTGAGAAAAATAATTCTGAATATAATTCTAATCAACCAGTAAAGGGTAAATGGATTAAACAGGTTAAACAGAATATAATTTATGATATGAATTCAAATATATTTAATTACTGTATTTTCATGAAATAACACACCCCAGTGCGTTATTTTGAGTATAGGTGTGTTATTTAGAGTATGTGCTGGGGCATTATTTTGAAACAATAGTAATTTACATCTGATTTGGAGGAATGTTAAAGCCAGATGTGCTAGAACTACTTTTTTTTGATGAAGTTAGAGTTACTTTTTTGATACATTAATATAATTTATACAGTATAAATATCAATATATTAAACGCACCTGGTTTTAATAGACCTCTTGATTTAGTATGAATTTACTTATCATCTAGATGGAATATGATCAACTCACCAACAATCACTTCATAGACACCACTAACAAGTTTATTTCACCGACAGTTTATTTCACTGAAGCTCATTTTACAGACAATGTAATTCTGGTCAATATTATTAGGGTTAGATTAGAATTAGAGTTTTAAGTTAGTGTAATTTATAAAAAAAAACTTGTCAACAAAATAAGCTTTGGTAAAATAGACTGTTGGTAAAATGAACTTGTCAATGAATAATTGTCGGTGAGATGTGGTGTCTAAGAAATGATCGTTGGTGAAATAATATGGACCCAACTAGACATAGGGGTGCATTATTTGGAGACGTGCCAGGGAGTTATTTTGAAACCATAGATGCCATTTTTAGGGGGCATGATTTTCTAAATAACACCTGGCCTGTTATTTCATGAAAATATGGTAAATTTTTATTATATTTTTATATATTTAGTAAAATTACTTTTAATTTATTAATATATATTTTATAATTTCATTAGCTTTCATTGGCTTGTAATTTTGGTATAGATTTAAATAGCAAAGATTTTATACTAATATAGCTGAAAATTTATCTTCTGTACTATCAAATTCATCATTTAAAAATATTCTTGTGCAAGTTTTAATCAATATACACAATTAAGAGAGGCAGCAAATTAATATGATACTCAAAACTATTAAATAATTCATAATCTTATAAAAAATGATATAAAACTAAAAAATATATATTAAACTTGAAATCTGGTGATCTTGTAAAGATTCAGATTCCTGATATTGATAGGCTAAAAATAGATAAACAAGCATTACAATATAAGATTATTCAAAAAAAAGCAAATTACAACTTATATTAAATTAGAAGCAAGTTTGGAATTTTAAATATATAGTTTTTAGCAAACAAATTAAATTTTTTAGATATTGAAAAATTTTCTAAACTTGATATAATTTCAATAAACAAATTTATTTCTTTATAAAATGCTAGTTCTTAACAAAACTTAACTTGACTACTAGACAACTTCAAAATATCACAAATGAAACTGCTAACCAAGAAACTAAACAAAGGTTTAAAGAAAAATAATAACCATTATTGTAATAAAAAATTATGAAAGTTGTTCTTGCTACAAGAACAATACTTTAAATACTTTTTATTATACTTATATTTACCAAGATACATGCAAAAATTATTGTTTTATTAAATTACTTTTTTATCTAGAAATTTTTAGATTGTACAAAATACTGTTTAGTAATTTTTAATCTTCAACATGTGAATTTTAACAATTGTAATAGAGGCTAAATTCAATAATTAATAAAAATAATTTGATTTGCATTGTAAGTTTTTTTTTTATTTATTTTTTTTAATCAATAAAATTATACCAATACTAATTAAAATATGTACTTTAATTTACAATTTTGAAATTTAAAAGTAATATCTAACATTGACACATATTAGAGTTCAAAGTAAAATTGTACTTTTAAAATATGTTGATATGTATTGTATATTAGTAGTAACAGACAATAATGTACTTAACTTGATAAAGTTTAATTTACTATTAAAGTTTAATATACTTGCACTCTATAATGTGGTTGCATATCACATCTTTATATGATTAGCTAATTTTGCAGATCATTATTTTTAAAAAAAATATGCAAATTTTTATTAATTTTCCTTAGATCAAAACTAATAAAAAGTTAAAAAAACTATTCAAATTTTTTGTGATTATATACAAAATTTGATACTAAACAAGTTCAAAAAAGATTAGAGAAAATATAAAAATAAGCAAAAAAATATAAAAAAATGCAAATAACTTTATATTTTATTATATTAACTTCTTTTTTGTCTTTAATAAACATATTCAGCATCAAATTTTGTATATTTGAATGTTTTTCTTGATATTTTTGTAACATAATTTAAAAAAAATTAATAAAAATTTGTTTAATTTTCAAAATAATGATCTGCAAAATTAGCCAATCATATTTAAGTGCGATATATAAGCATGTCACAGGGTGTGAGATATGCATTTATTCTTATATATTAGTAAAAATAATTAATATTAATAAAAATTTTATAGACTTTAAATTATTAATAACAAAAACTCTATAGTTAATAATTATAAATTTTAATAGAATTTATATAGCAAACTTAAATAATCATAAAAAAATCTTTTTATTTTTTTATGTATTACTATATAATATTATTTATTCTAGTATTTAAATTAATCTCAGCAAGAGACTCTCTACTAATCATGTTTACAAATTGCTGAATATTGCATATATATTGATCTTGTGATTTGATTTTTGAGAATAACTTTCAGTATAACAAAGATAGTTTAATTAAAATTAAATATACCTAGTATATTTAACTATAATCTTTGAAAATATATATACAGTCATCCTCTATACAATCACACAGTTGGGCACATAGTAATTTTTTTAAAAATATCTTATAAAGAGTTTGTATCTATATAGAGGTTTTTTTCTTATAAATTAAATTATAGCTTGGCCTAAATAAAAATATGATTATATATGATGTAATTATATAGGAGGTGCCTATATATAGGGTTGACTGTATTTAAGAAGTTAAAGAAAATTAATTAAACAAAATCATGGCCAAACAGAATAATTTAATTCTAGATAAGTCTGTAAAATCTTAGATATTAGAAAAAAGACAATATTAGAAAATTAATAAAATTACTTTTTAATGATAAATAGATTATTATATATAACAATAATAAATTATTTATTAAATAAATTATTTAACATAAAATTTTAGGATTAATTTGGAATATTTTATATTCTTCTACTAAAAATATAAAGCTTTAGTAATATTAAATATAGATTCATTTCTAATTCATCTTTTATATAACCTTTAAATTCTAATAACTTATAAATTGATTATTACTTTGCATTTCTAGTTCTAAAAAGAAATAATTTAAATCCATAAGAATTATTTTTCATCAAATGCATATTAAGTTTTTATAAATCTATATAGCAATAGTTCTGTATTATTACTTGCTAATTTTGGTATACAAGATATATAAATTTTAAAGATATTTGTTGATTTGAAGTTATATATTTCTTTATTACAAGAATTTGTTGATGTGATTATACAATTTGTCATCTAAGGCAACCAATTTTTGTAAAGTGTTTTTAAAGTTAAATCTGGTAGCAAACTGGGATCTTGTGCAATTTCTTATTTAATAACATAATTTCAAATTGATTTCTTTCATCTGTAAATCATCTCAACTATTAATTAAAACTAATACCTTTTCTTGAAGAGATACAAAGTTCTATGATTCAAAAATCTCATTGGGATACTTTATCACAATATCATTGTCAAATTGTTGTCTAGAGTTATAACTGATAATTTTCAGTGATTCACAAAAACAGCAAAATTTTTTTTCGATTTAAATTATCTCGATAAATAAGTGAAACTAAAACATTTCCTTGAAGAGAGGCAAAGTTCTCTAATTCAAAAATCTCATTGGAATACTTTACCACAATGTTATTGTCAAATAGTTGTCTAAAGCTAGGGCTAATAATTTTTGTGATTCACAGAAACAGCAAAAATTTTCTTAATCACAGCCAATCACGAAAATTACCTTTAATTACTACAGAATATTACAGATTGCACTATTTTTGTAAAACTTGAAGTTTATTATAAGCTTCCGTTTTAATTAAATGAGTTCAAGTTGCTTTAGTTAATTAATCAAAAAGTAATTCATAAGCAGTAAGCATAACCTCAAAAATAAATGATACATTATAGTTTTCAAGCAAGACTACTCCTCCATAGATATATCTATGTATAAAACCAATTTATATTTTAGATTTCTTGTAATATAATATAACTGTATTATAAATCAAAATATGTGCAGTATAATAACTTACTTGACGATAATTTCAAATTGTTGTACAGTATTGAAATATTTTTTAATCAAAGTGTTTTAATGTTATATTTATCTTTACTAATATTTGCCAATTCATTATGAAAATATAAATATCTGCATTTTAAAATTAAATTCACAGTTGAGAAACGCTTTATTGCACCAACGTAGTGCTTACGATAGCAAAGGCTTGTGTTTTATTTATTTTACTTTATTTTTCGTATATTAGAGAGAAAGAGACGTCTCTTATTTATACTATATTAAACTCTGCTTGCAATATATCGTTACCCACTATAAGCCACGTGTGAACCCGATTCATCAATTCCGATGTAATCACACCCGAACATACCCGAACTAGGGATGGGTTCGGTCAGCTAGGTCAGCTATCGGTCAGCTATCATCGACTATCAACTAGTAGCCGGCTATAGCCGATAAATTACTTGATCAATTTCTTAATCAATTTTTCACTCAACCTTATAAACAATTGCCAACTAATTATATTTTTATATGCTATACAGTTATACATATTAGAGTACCCTGGCCATGGCGAAAAAAAGTTCGGGTCACATGTTGTAAACAGCCAATCAAAATAATCAAAAAATTGCAGATCCGATTTACATTTTCAAAACAATCTAATTCTGGTCAAATTTGTAGATCATTTGGCCTATTGGATGAGTTTAAAACTCATCCACAATAGGCCAAATGATCTGCAAATTTGACCAGAATTAGATTGTTTTGAAAATGTAAATCGGCCGAAATCAGCCCATATAAAATTTTGAAAATTTTTCAAGATTCTAGCGAATATTTTTCTGTAACTACTTAACTAACAGTACATTTTCTAAACTTTTGTAAAATTAAAATAAAAAAAAACTTTTATCGAAATTTGATAAATGGATCAGTAAATTTTCTTTTTTTTTTGACTTAAACTAAGATTTCTCAATCAAAAAAATTTTTTTATTTAATTCTTAAGTTTATAGAAAGTAAAATAAAATTTATTGGAATTTGGTACATTTAGAAACCGTGATATTTATAATTATCAAAAAAATTGCTCGGTTGTTAGATAAAGCATGCTATCTTACAATAAAAACACCTTAGATGTCGCACCAATTTTGCCACGACAAAATTCTCAATTTTAATTAGCTAACTGCCATGGTCTACAAAAATTTGGCTCATGTTATACAATTGTCACGTAATTTTGGCCGGAATTAGGTTTTAACTTTTTTATTACAAAAATAGAAATTTTTAGGGAAATAAGCCTATATTATGGTAAAATTAGTCCAGGAACATTTTCACTTAATAGGCAGCTGTGATTTCATTAGTAAAATTTTGAGTAATTTCAGCATAGATTTTTAATCGTCACCCTCAGCCAATCAAAACCGAGAATCGGCTGTGACGTGCATAATTCTATATAATTTGTACACTTCATGTTGAATTGAGCAATAATTATGATTTATCAGCCAAGAAATAAAAAATTTGGGATCGGCTAGCCGGTCAGCTAAGCCGCTATAGCCGACCAGGTTACATCGACTACGGCTATAGCCGTTCGGCTAGCCGACTACTAGCTGACCGAACCCATCCCTAACCCGAACGTAGTACAAAGGGTACCGGTCTTCGCTACGACTGTAATGAACTTGAATAATATTAAAACCGATTAATTTAAAACATGTATATATTGAAAAATTTGACTATATTGTTAAGTAAGTTATTGAATATTTTAATATAAATATATAATGTTATTAATTTAATATAAAGATATATCTATGGAGGTGTTGTTTTATTAGATAATTTTGATGGTTCATTTATTTTTGAGCTCATGCTTATTGCTTGCGAGTTTCTTCTTGAGGAATTGGCCAAATATATTGAATCTCATTTAATTGAGGCAAAGTTCGCTGTCTTCGTTTACACTTTGCTTATGTTTATCAAAAAACTTTCAAAAATAATATTCTTCAAGAATTACAAAAATGGTGTAATGATATTGTGGTAAAATATCCAGATACGTTTTTTGACTCCGAAAATTTACTTCATGAAAAACGCATTGGTATCACTTATCGAAAAGGATTACTTACAAATGGAAGAAATAAAGATTTGGAACTATATTATCAAATGGGGAACTGTTCAAAATCAAAACTTACTATTCGATTCTAAATGTTGGACTCATGAAATTTTTTCTAGTCTTCAAAACAACCTTGCAAAACTGCTTACCTCTTATTAGATACTTTCAAATAACTGGAGATGACATTTATGAATATATATATCCATATAAATAAAAGGCTTATGGAGTGATATAAAAAAGCAATTTATTTCTCTAAATAAACCAGTATCTTCAAAAAATTTTCCACCTCGTACTATTTTGACGTAAAAAATATCTACACGAACAACTGAGCCATTTTCAATAGTTATTAATGGAAGTACATGCAACTGAAATTGCTTTATGAATTGATAAAAAAGCAGATGGATATTCTACAGAAAATAATCTTTATGAATTCAAATTACTTTTTTGTGGAAGTAGAGATGGTTTTACTGCTAATTTATTCTGGAATTTATGCGATAAGCAAGAAAATATTGTTGTTGTCATGAAGGTTAAAGACACTGATGAAAGTCTTGGTGGATATAATCATATTGGATGGGAAACTAAATCCAGTCAGCTTTATAAAAAAAGCAATGTAATGATTGCTTTATTTTTTCGTTGAAAAATGATACTATCCAAAATTCTATTTTAAGTCGTGTAAAAGATCAAACCGATGCTGCAATTTATAATTATCATAATTATGGTTTGAGCTTTTGTGCTGGTTTTTTTATGTTGGGTAATTTTAATCAATGTGAGAAATGATGATATCCAATATGGTTTTGAAAACAAAATTAAAAGCGTCATCTTATGGTAGCGATAGTTATTCCTGTTTTTCTATAGAAGAATATGAAATATTTCAAATTCATAGAAGGGTTTTATAGATTTATGCCATATAAATTTATTTAGTATTTATATTTTTTCTTAAATAGATTATACTAAGTGCGTATCAATAAAAATGACAACTCTATTTACAACCATTTTATGTTCTGTGATAGCCTGATATCAAAGAACTCATTACGAATTAGATTTAGATAAAGTTACCTATTTCTATTTTAAAAAATGATAATTTATATAATGTAATTTGGATTAATAAGATAAAAAAATTTTGGTAAAGTATTTTAAAGCATATAATATTGAATTAGGTGATGTGATATAGACTTTGCGATCAAAAATGAATCTTGTTACTCTAAAATTTCAATTTCTGAATTGGTCAATAGATTTTAATCTAGCATTATTATTATATTTTTTTAAAGTTTTACAAATTTAAAAAGCGATAAAATAACTATGCAATAGATAAAACTATTATCTTCTCTATTGATATATAAGATTTAAAGCTTTGGAAAATAAGTATAATATATACTATTCTGGAAATTCTGGGAATGCATAATGAAAACAATCTGCGTGTTGATTAAAAGAAATTACTTATTTTTTTTTTTTTAAATATAAATTTTAGCAGTTTAATTCTGTTTATAAAATATAGTAAAAACCAGTTCACTAAAAAAAAAAATAAAATAAAATAAAAATAAAAGAGAAATATCGATTATTTAACATTAGTCACGAAATGCTAGCCAACCTTCTCGGCTTTGATGTTGTTGATGGCATTTCCTTTAATCTATTGCCTTTAATATCAAAATCTTGCTAATTGATAATTTTTTTGTTTCACAAGATCCATATTGATAACATTGTGCGAGGTTATATTGTCCGTAATGAAGAAGACAATTTTAACGTTATCATTAACATAGGAAAATTTCTGGACATAAATATTTTTAATGTTCTATTATAGCCACAGGCACAATTCCTATAAGTGCAACCCTCCCCAAATGGACACTCAAATTCTGGCTCAGATATATTATGACCTTTAAAAATGCACTTTTTCTTATTGTTCTCTAAATGCAGTCATCAAAGTTTAGTTCCAAGCGTGTGCACTTATAGAGGTTTTACTGTATTTTGAATATTAATCTTTATATTTTCGTAATTAGCTAGCTGATAATAATAAAGATGAAGGTAAAAGTTATTTAATATTTGATAGATAATATGCTAATTTTAAATTATTCCGCTATTAAGTTTTTATTCTTGAGCTCATGCTTATTGCTTGATGGTTTTTTTTTTTTGGAGAATTAACTACGTATAAACATTGAAGCTTAGTTTGATTGAGGCAAAAGCCGCTGGCTTTATTTAAACTTTGCACATATTTATTAAGAGAGTTTAAAAGTAATATTCTTCAAGAATTGCAAAAATAATGCAATGTTATTGTGGTAAATATCCGATAAGATTTTTTTAACCTTGAAAGCATTACCTAAAACTAGTAAAATGCAAATAGAAGAAATAAGAATTTGAAATTATGCTTGAAATTTGTCAATAAAAACTTACTTTAAAGACAATTTAATGAAATATTTGCATAATATACATTGCTTTCAGGTGTCTTATGATGACATCATCGCCAATGTACAATCATAAATTAATAAAACTTTGGAAAAAACTTTGGAAAAAATTAATAAATAAACCATAACAAACCTGACAACGATTCTCTTGCATCGTGCTCCAAAATTAGGAAATAGATGAAGCAAGTGTGGTAGAAATTACAATATCGATTGATAAATGAGTAGATTTGTATTCTGTGCAAATAAATCTTACAAATTTAATTACCTTTCAGTGGAGGCAGGGATGATTTTACTAAAAATCCTTTTTGGAATTTATTTAATAAACAAGCTGAAGTTGTTTTAATTATTAAGGCGAAAGGCGCCAATGAATTTCTTGGGGGATATAATCCTATTGTAAGGTTAAACAACTAGTGAGAGAGTATGCTCTAAAGCTTTATTTATTTTTATTTAAAATGGCGCTATCAAAAAATTCCATTTTAAGGTCGCTCTCAAGCGCCTCAATCAATGAGTCAAAAAGTGTCTGGGAATAAATTTTACTTAGCGGAAAATATTTAAAA